>JAOEHY010000791.1:7030-17401 GCA_025447955.1 Psilopsiagon aurifrons | reverse complement strand
GGAAATTATTCTGAAGGACCTAAACCAGAAAACAAGGAAATGACACAGCATTACATTTGGTATAAAAAAATAGAGAGAAAACCATTGCTGCAAATTCTCATCTGTAATTAAAAACAAAACTAGAACAATACTGCAATCCCCAAAGAGATTTGACACTTCTAATCAAAAGTCCCCTTCTATGCCCATGAAAAAAGGCACGTAAGTATATAATATTTATTATATGCATAAGCAACTGTTGCCTGACAATCTTCCTCCCAGTTTCCCACCCACATGAGCTCTGGAAGAAAGTACCTTCAAGCTGAAATTGGACAGAACCCACATACATTCAGTGAGGCACAAAGCACTTTCTAGTTCCATGTTTTGAAAACATTAATAATACTATTTTTAAGTATTTTGGACTAGATCCATAAAAGTTGCTCCAAGATTAGCACAATGATAAACTTTTCTCTAGAAACTTTGTCACACATGAGGCGCCTCAGCCCAGTCAGCACTGCTAACCACGGCTTTAGGAAGCACAGCTGCAAAACTACTGTCTTCAAAAACATAGAGTATGTTGACTGTGTTTCAACAGACACAAGTGCGCACATCTTCCACCTCCCCAGAATGGACAGAAAGCCTACACACAAACTCCAGGGTTTGAGACTTCACACAGGAAGGAACTAACATACACTTGCCATAAAGGATAGTATCTGTAGTTGGTTGAGAGCAAGCAGTCAGCCACCCACCCAGCTGCTGTCTTGACACACACACCTCCCACACACAACCCACACCCCCCCCTTAACAGGACTGATGGAGAAAATGAAATTTAAAAGCTCAGGTGTTAAAATGAAGATGGAAAGATCACTTACCAGTTACCATCACACACCACGCACACTTAACCCAGGGAAAACTGTTCTACTTTATTGCCAAATAAAATAGACCTGGATGGTGAGAAACAAAGACAAGGACTAAAGCAGCTTCTTCCCCCACCTCCTTTTTCTCAAGGCTCAGCTTCACTCCATGCTCTACCTCCTCCCTATCCCCCAAGTGGGGATGAAGAATGGAGTTGCAGTCAGTCAATAATGGTCCTTCTCTGCCTCTCCTTCCTCCTCACACTTTTCACCTGCTCCAGCATGGGGTCCTTCCCATGGGCTGCAGACACTGAACATCTGCTCCAGCATAGGAGAAGCAGTTCCTTCCAGAAGGACCTTCTTCAACACGGGATAGCTATGGGCTCTAGATTACTCAGTATATATCCACATACTTTGACATAGTCACCTCTACAGACTTCAGGAGAGTATCTTCTCCTGTACTTGGAGCAGATCCTTCTTCTGCTCCTTCTCTGATCTTGTGTGCATTTGTAGGGCTGTTTCTCACACTTCCTCACTGCTGTGCAGCATTTTCCCCTTTCTTAAACACGTTTTCCCAGAAGCACCACTTGCTTTGCTGATGGACCCCTGACTTTTTCCTCACAAAGACCACTCCTGCAGATCTCTCACTCTCATAACTTTGCCACCTACAACCAGTACCTACCATGTGGTAGGGAACCACCTGGGGGAGAAGAAGAGGGAGAGAGGACAGAGAAAAATAAATAAATAAATAAACAAACACTGACCCACCTACCCACACCACACTGAAGTCTCCAAAGGAAGAAGTTTCACCAACACCAGCAGATGCCGGATTGTGCATCGGGCCTACAAGTAGGTCTACCACCTAGCCCACTCAAAGTCCAAAAATAACCAATTCCACTGCTAGACCAAGGAAAATAAATGTCCCCAAGATGCCAGTAGGTTATTCTGCTGTATCCAACATGATAAAGTGGAGGAATAAACCACATTTTTTTCCTCACACTGAAAATGTATTGCCACACTAAAGATTTACAGCACAAATAAGTCGGGAAGCATCCTTTGCAATTCCATAGAGAAGAAATTTCTTCTACACTAGTATAATTTATGTACATTTGAACTAGAATGAGAATCTGTCATTAACTACAAGCATTTGTATATGCAGACATGCACGTACCTTCGAAAGCAATTAAGGAATAGCAGCAAATCAGTCTTCATTCCATAACAGTGACTTCTGGAGTTAACTATTCAGCATTCAGATGAGCTTCTAAAACAAAAGAGTTACTTTTCCTCTGCATCAAGCCATAACTCAAGTCAGGTTCCAGCAACAAAAATAGGAACATGGCTTCATCAGTGCTGCTCTGGGAACATCTTTCACACTCTACATTACATGAATTATCAAAGGTTTCAGTAGGATATTAAAAGCAGAAAATCGGCATCTATGCTTATTAAGATGCTTAGTATCTTTTATGATAAGATTATTTTTGGTTATCATCATCCTGCAAACTACACTCCCAGAATTCAAGCTATGATTTCTTATCTGCTTCACATGGGATCTGCTTCAAATGGGATCCCTGTTCATTTCCAGAATGAGATACGTGGGTGGAAAAAGGAAGCAAAAAAGAAGAATACATGGTACACTCCCTTCTGCCATCACAGCACACAAGTTGCTTTGGTTTTATTTACTTACTATGCCTATAAATTGTGCCCTTCGAAACAAGGATTCAGGGGAGATCGCTCTCTGTCAAAGCAGCTATTCCTTACAGTAGCCTACAAGATGAAGCCTCTGAAAATGACCATTTTACAAATTCCTAGGCTATAAGCTGACTAGGAAGCACTACATCATTTAGTTTGATGTATTGTAAGTCGCTGGTCTTTAATCACTTAGTGATCTCTGTACTGAGCTTACTAAGCTGTGGCATTTTAAAACTGAGAACCTACTTTATCTCATCACACTTGGGTTTCAGTGACTAATCATCCTGTGATCATCTGAATTTGTCCGACTTGAATTTCCAAGTTTTTCTCTTATTCTGAACAACCTGATTAAGGAAAGTACCTGATAAAAATCCCCTTTGGAAGCACTTTGACATTATCAGGTCACTAGTCTTATTGATAAACTAAGATTTGTCACATATCCTGGCTCCTTATGTAACTACAGCAAATTTTGGAAACTGCTTTACACAAGGAAACCAGAATGAGATGTAGTTTTATAAAACTGACCTATACATAGAGATAAAAATCACCCACCTATTTAACTGGTTCAGTCAAACCACAGCATTTCAAGGGGAATTCCCATCTATTTGCCAGTTGGTTGATTGATTTGATGATCCTACTGAGATTGTCTCATCTTCCATCCATCTGCACCTCATCTATACATCAAAATATACATATACACACACCACACACCATATGAACCTCAGTGCCAATCCACACTAAACTCTCTAGTATAGTAACATTAATTCTCCGAATTTCCAGAGCCAAACTGATAGCTATATTTGATTTCAGCAAAATTCTCCTACACTCCACAGCCATGAAGTTGCTCAAAATATTTCCTGAAACTGTTTTACAAAATGCCAGAGGCTCCCGTGAAAATAGGAGTCTTGGAGAAATACAGAGGAAGAAAGTAGTTTGAAACTTAAAGACTTTTACTAAAAACAGTCTCTGCAAGTCATACAGCAGAATGATATCTTCTGAGGGTGTGACTAAGGGGTGACCATAAACTTGCTTTCAACTATGTAAAACTTCTTGGTCCTTCCACCACTCAGGGGAATGTAGCCATATGGAACTCAGGCCAGAGAAACATTTACATCATGCAGTCTCATTTGTTTGCATACATACAGAAATCTACCCCATGGTCCTGAACAGATAGCAAATACTGCTTTAAAAGTATACCGTTTGTGCACATTCATATCTATATTAAAACAAGCCACTATATCCCATTGACAAAAATCTTTCAAATGGAATATGCAGTCTGTCAAGCAGTACTATCATTTCCATCCAACTGCTGGACCACAGAGTATAAAAATACCCTAGAAGCCAATTACAAACCACTTACAGTTAACAGGTGAGTATCGCAATCTTCATACTAGTCCCTAATTCATTACAAACCAGTGCTATTTTCAGGCAACTACAGAAGCAGTGTTCATAATATCAGACAGAAAGGGCAAGAAAAAGAGCAATTCCACACTCAGTACTTGTTCATTCCAGAGGATGAGTGGCCTCAACTCCTAATAAAGCCAATGGCAAATGAGGGCACTCAGCAGCTCCTGCAAGACCCCCGTTGTCAGACATTATTTCAATAAGCCCTTAGTTTTAAGCATGTAATTACTTTTTACAATAAAGGAAGGAAAAATAAAAGTACTCTTGATAAACTTAGTTGCAAAGCCACACTAAAAAATTATAGCAGGGGTCAGAAATTGCATCTTGAACATTAACACATTACCTCATACAGCTGTGAGATTTTGCTTTCATTATTCAGTGGATTTGGTGGAGTAATTCTAGATTTAGACCTGGATGTGGTTTTGCTTTCATTATTCCAGTGGATTTGGTGGAATAATTCTAGATTTAGACCTCGATGTGTTATAAGCAGAACGTGGCCATAGATTCAGCTAAGACATGTTGATATAACGAAAAATACTGAGGGTTGTAGAAGGAAAACAATGGGGTGGGGTTTTCTTTATCTCCACTGTTCTAATAGTGATTTATTTATTTTTCTCCCAAAAAACACAGTTCCAAGAGCTATCATGAAAAAGGATCACTCAAGTTTCCACTAATTAGACTAACACATCAAGAAAAGCAGTAGGAAAATGAATTACCTTATTTTTCATTAGAAAAAGCAGATTTCCTTTCAGTCGGCACCATCTCTCTCTCGGTTCTGCATGCAAAGAAGTAAGAGATTAAGAAAAACAACCTTTTGTCTTCACATATTAAATGCTTCTTAAAGAAGATGCATTTGTTATAAAGGTCAGGAAAAAAAGAATCATTAACAACCAAAAAAAAGCCAGCTTCACTCAGCAGCTGCCTATGTACAACATGCTGTTAAATGCCAAGCAACTTCCCAGAAGATTTCTTCTACTCTGCAGCCAAGAGAATTGGTGACTGCAGCATACACTCAAAAATGTTTTATCTGTTTTCCTCCCTTTTCCTCACATCAGAGCAGAAACAGCCACTTGGGTATGGAACAGCTTTTTCTTCAATCATTTCAAGAGATAAAATATAATCCTTGTTAAGACATAAAAACATTTACTATCCTACTTAGATTAACACACACCAATCTGAATTTATAATTGTTGGAAAATAAGAACTAAGCAAATGAAACCTAAATACTTACAGTCATTTTGATATTGCTCTTACTACACTTTTAAAAAGTGTTTAATCAATGGGAACAACAACATATTTGTGTTTATACACATGCAGGTACTTAAGCTTTTAAAACCAGGGAATGATTCAGAACTTTAGGGCTGGTGAGTGGGTTCAAAAGTTACTCTTCTGGAACTTTCCACTTATAAAATTGCATAATTTTTTTTCTTAAAAAAGCACTTGTATATACACCTGTAGGTACAGATAGATACATATACCTGCTACACAGATCTCACAAAACGTGAGCACTTCAGACAAACCCTATGCCACTTCTTCACATATGAGGGAACAGTCTTACATGAGATAAATTCCTTTTTCCTTTTGAGAGGGCATGTGAAAGCTCATGTGTTCAGACAGCAGCCAATCTTGAACTGCTAGGGAGCAGGAAGAGCAGCTGTATCCTAAGATCATGTTATTCCAAAGCTACCTCTGTGCAACTCTTGTACCTCCCTCAAAGCTGGAAATCACTAGAGACATCTAGAGGCATAACATGGACCAGGGGGATGTCTTGTTACAACAGAAAAATAGGATCTTTTTTCCTTCCTCTTGATAATTTCGATAGGCAACGTTTTAAAAAAAAAAACAGAACAGCTTTTCTGCCACAGGAGAGTGGAAGGTTTACACTCCCAGGCATGGGACATAAAATAATTGGTTCAGTTATAACCAGGGTTGGGTTTTTAGAAACAATTGAACTTCCTAGATATATGCAGACATATTAGATTGCAAGAACCACACAGAAAATAATATAGATACATATCAACCAACTAAAAATCTAAACACAGTTATCAGAGCCAAGGATGCTGCATTAGGGTAGAATTACATGACCCTGCTAAGACTAAATTCCATCCTCCAGAACACTGTAGGAACCAAAAGGAAGGAATCTTGTTACATTCACGCTGCTGCTTTTTCTAATCAAAGTTATTTTTATATAGGATTCTGAAAGTCACTACCTCATAAGTGTGAAAAATTAGCAAGTCCAAAGATAGTCAGACTAATGATGGTAAGTCTATCAGTGGATAGTATATACAGTGATCAAAATGGCTCAAGAGAAGTGACCCTTCTCTCAAGGAGTCATAATCTGATTGCTGAAAGCCAGAAGGATTTACAGGGCAAAAGCAACATCCTACGCATACACAGTTTTTTAAACACTTTCCTAGATTCTATCACCACTGACCATGGCACAGAGAGCCCATGATAGAGGGCTAGATGAATGTTTGGTCTGTCTCCGGTCAACCTAAGGTTTTTAGTGGCAATACCAGTATTCATAAGGGAAGAAAATTTAAAAATAGCCTCATAAACATCATACATTCACTGGACATGCTGCCTTCAACAAGAACATGTGGAGAGAATCCTCTTGAGGAACCTCAAAGCAGCCAAAAAGAAAAGCTCAATAGGAATCTCTCCAAGAAGTTTGCTGTATCCTCCACAGGACACTGTCTATTTGCCATTAGAAAATAAATAAAATATTCTGAAAATGTGGCACAAAGTTTTCTCATCCACTCATCATAATTGAGTCTGTGCTGGTTTGGGTTTATTTGGGTTTTTTTTTCCCCCTCATAAAATGCTCATAAATATAATACAATGAAGATCAACTGGGACAAGTGAAAATAAAACATTTGCTGTTGTTGAAATTATTGTATTAGAACTGATCTTACAGCTAAACAGGAGCTATTTCTTAAAAGCTACCGAGGGAACAGACATTTATTCAAGCTTACTGGAAATTGAAAGACATTTAAAACACAATCATAAAAGCCTGAAGAAATTTGCAAAGGAGGTAGGAAGTGAGCCATGGAAAATCTATAATGATAAAAGAACACAGGTTTTGAGTATTGGGAGAAGCATCTCCTGAGGAACTGGGTATCTGAAAATACGGTGATTAATGACTAATGACAATCAATCACGAGTAGTAAAAATCTTTCTTACAGGAAAAAATAATTAACATAATAATAATGTAAGGACCAAGTACTGTTTCTCAGGGACAGGAAAAAGGAAGCTTGAAAACTTGAGCAAACTAAACAGCTGGCTTTAAACGTCTTTATTTAGAAGGTATTTAGCAGCACTCAAGCATCAGTAATGAAGAAAACTGAAAATTGTAAGGTGCATGTGATTAGTGAAACTGCAAGCTGACAACTGCGAAAACCATGCACATCAACCACAGGTAGTTTTCAGTGCAAGCCATTTTTACCTATTAATTCTTCATCCCTGACCACTCTGCAAATCTTCAGTTTTCCTTCCTTGTCAAAACAACCTGACGGCTGCCTGGCCAGCAAAGCCAGATCTTTAGCATTGAATCTCATGGGGCTACCAGGAAAGAGGATGAAGATGAGTAAGAATGGAGGAAGACAATCATGATACTACTTAGTTTGTTGAAGCTGAGGAAAACCTAAGCCACAGATATGAAGGTCAACTGAAATATCAAAACCAAAACAAAGAGCAAGAGATGGTGTTTTTTGTTGTGTTTTCCACTCCTGTGTACTCCAAACACCATACTTTCTTTCATAGCATTGGAGTAGTGTAAGTAATAGGGAAAAACCACAAGATTATATGGGTGACATCTCCCCACATACTTTTTAAGAAACAAAAATGAAAATGTATGTTTTGCTTTCTGCTGTCTCGATAGCTTCATGCAGAAGCCATAATTTAATCCTGCATTTCCACAGTTTATCAATACTGCTAAAAATATATTTTGGCTATAGGCATATAAATGACTAGAAAACTCAAACAGGTATTCAAGGGGTAGGGGCAGAAGGTAAGATTGCCTTGCATTTCCAATCCCCTTCACAGGAACAATAACTGTAACAAAATATGAAGTATTAACTACAAAAGCTCACCATAGACACTAGTATACATATTTTGTTATACTGACACTGATTAGGACACCAAGTGCTTCCCATTGGTTTATGGTATATTCTGAAAGTTTTCAGCTCTTTTGGAAAGCTTTCTTCTGCATTTTCAGGAAAAGAGTTCTTTTTCCTCACCCCTCAATCAAAAAAAAAAAAAAATTAAATTAAAAACAAAAAAACCCACAAAACCAACAGTTCTTGGTTATTAGAACTACATCTACTGAACTTAGTGAAAAAATTATACTGGACACATACATGAGAGATCTTTTTTTCTCTCATAGCTCCTCCTTGGTTTGTCTGAAATTAGTTTCATATTAGGTTCTGTAGCTGTAGTTTTGACCAGTGGAAGGCTGGAAACACTTGTTTATGTCCAAATTACAGTTAACAGCATCATGTTACAATGCTGCAAGGAAGGGAAAAAAAGGCCAGAAAAGTAGTTCTAAATAGATTTGCCTTTTAATCCCCAAAATATTCTATGCTCTTACTATGCAATTCCCCCCCCCCCTTTTTTTATGGTTCTGAATACTTTTACACACTTTAAAATGCAACCAATGCACAACACATGGGCTTCAGAAGCCAGTTTCTGTCTCTAAATCAGAAGCCTTCTGTTGTCCTCCTTCTTTAGAGGACAACACTGACATCATCTGATGGAGAACTACAACTCTTAATTCCTGATCAAGTTCCTCAATTGCTGAACTAAAGGACAAGTTACATCTTTTGCACTCTATCTTTCTGTGGGCCCTTTCATTCCTACATTTCCCCTTTATATTTACTTCCTTTGTTCAAATTTATCCCTCAATAAATGACTGCTGCTGTCTCCTTTAACTTCTAATGGCCAAACCACAGCCAATTCCAACAGCACTACAATGGTGAAAGCAGACCAAACTCAACAATTAAAACAGCCAAGCCATAAATACGACATTCAGAACACAAGTCTCCTAGTCTTTTTCTATGTTTTTCCTCCTACAAAGGTTCTACAATTCTATGGAGAACTGCCATAAAGTTAAATCTCTTTCTCCTTTCATTATCAAATACCTTTGCAAGCCAGAAACAGAATAGGTGCAAGCATTCCTAGCACATATCTAAGCAGTAGAAGGTTGTAGCTTCCTTTTCCATTCATTCTCATATATACGTGTTCTTTTTTGCTTTCCCTTTAGCATCAGCAGCAACACTTTTTTTTAAAGCCCACCTTCATGCCTTTGGCTCCATTGAAACTGCAACCCTATAACACCATGGTCATCATAGAACCAGGTCACCAGTTTACAACATACAAAGGTGCTGCTGTGCCAAAAATGAGCTACTGACTCCAACAGAGGTTCAATGCAGGTACAGATGGCTGTTTGGTGAATTGATGGACTACAACTATGAAAAGATGAGTGACATAGCACTTACAAAAAGTATATTTATCATACACTGTAATCTAATACTACAAACGTATCCAGCATTGAAGATCAAATCCATCAGGGGCAAGGGAAGCTGCTGGCTTGGCCACATTATATACAAAACCTGGGCACCATGACCCTTGCAAAAGGCTTACAAGGGCATACAGGGACTTGGGAACTGACAACGCATACATTCCTGCTAGCCTTTGCAGGCTCAGTGGAATTAATTGTTGGGTTTTGTTTACAGTCACAGACTATATTTTTAACAACAAAGCACACTGTTTGCAACAGACCTACTTGTTTTTAAAAACACCAAACCTAAATATGGCAAGGTAAATAATTTTTGTGATCTCCAGCTGTGCACTGTTTTGTTATCCCCTGGCCCCCTCTCAAGAAGATATCTTGCACACCTTTCACACAGCTTATTGGTAGCCTTCTTGTTTTAGAGAATGCAGTTCTAGAAATCCAACTGCAACCTACCTAGTTACTGGTTTCTGAACTAATCCGTTCCAGTCCCTTGTGTAAACCACTTATAAATTTACACTAAACAGCATCTTCAGCTACATACAGATACTTTAGAGTGGTTCTGTCTTTTTGAGTAGCATGGAGGAAGTCAGACACTGTGAGTTTGGTCGCAGGTGGAAAAGTTATTGAAAAACACCAGCAAGCGTTCAAAGCCTATGCTATCAAAGAAATAAAGGTTACTGGCTAAACTCTAATTACGCTTAAATGCAGTAATTACTGTAATGCATGGTCTTGTGTAATTTACATAGAATTGCAAAGCACAGAAGACCAGAGGACAAGTTATAAACTGCTATTTAAGGAAGCTTTTGTTTGCCAGCAAAGGGAAAAACAGAACCAGGTGAACAGAGCACTGTGGTTTTCTGGAAAGCTCATGAAAAAGAACAAAGAAACACCAGGAAGTGATGTGCATATTGATTTTGTTGTTTCCCACCCCCCCAC
>JAOEHY010000790.1:40177-50796 GCA_025447955.1 Psilopsiagon aurifrons | reverse complement strand
TGCTCATCTTGGGGAGGGATCGCTAAGGGGGGGGGGGGGATACACAGTGCATCAGACCCATGGTCCTGGGGGGTGGCCGTGCTGTCCCTCAGTTCTTCACTCAACGTGGCATCCGGGGCTGCTGGCCTGATGTAAAATGGTTCATTTCAGGGGAAGGACAGTCTCTTATCCCAGGTAACCACTTACCTTGGTTCAAAGCCCTTTAGTCCTTGCCCCTCTCTCCCCACCTGCCCCCAGGTTGGCTTTCCCCCAGCCCTGGCATGAGGCCAGAGGCACAGAGCCTATACTCATGTCCATGTGGGGGTCAGAAACACCCACGTCCAACTGTTTTTTCTGGTCACAAGCATCAGCCCAGGCGAAGGCGTTGAGGCATCCGTCTGCGCCGTGTGATGGGCTGAGTGCTGTCCAGCTCTCCAACTCTGCTCTAGAAAGGAAACCAACTGCCCATGGTTTGTTTGCTTCCCTGCAGCCCTGCACCTGTCCCTGGTGTTTTCCCAAGAGCATGGCTTGCTCGTCTTTATCCGCAGGTCCCTCGGCACTGAGGAGGTAAGTTGATAAACTTTAATTCATACAATAAAATAATCATAGAATGGTTTGGAAGGAACCTTAAAGCTAATCCAGTTCCAAGCCCCTGACGTGGGCAGGGACACTTTCCACTAGACCAGGTTGCTTCAAGCCCTGTCCAACCTGGCCTTGAACGCTGCCAGGGATGTGGCAGCCACAGCTTCTGTAGGCAACCTGTGCCAATGCCTCACCACACTCACAGTGAAGAAATTCTTCCTAATATTTAAATCTGCCCTCTTTTGGTTTAAAGCCATTAATTTTTAAAGAAATGCTGAGATAGTGCTTGATGAACAGCACATTATACATATTAAGACTAGATTTTTTTTCTTTTAAGTTTCGAGATTGCAGGGAAGAAGCACTGAAGTTTCTTTGTGTCTTTATGGAAAAAGTTGGTGACAAAGTTCATCCTTATGCCTGTCATATTAAGGTGGGTAAAACAAAAATTGTTTCCTAAAGGTCTTTGCCAAATGGTTGAAATAGTTCTGGTGGATCTCATACTGTAACAGATTCATAACTATCCTTCTCCCCTCCCTCTCTGCTTTATTCATGTCCACTGTGCTTGTTAGAGCTGGAATAACTTGTTGAACATAAAGTATAATTCATACAGTAAAGAAATGTGGAATTGTTTCTTCAGCTATAGACTTAATTAACTTCTCTTTATAAAACATATAAGGCATTGATTTTGAAAATAAGTTCTTGATATTGAAAATTATAGTTATGACTTAATTTATATAAACCAAACACACCAATTGAAGTGTCACATCTTAATATTTCTGTAGGCAATGGTTAACTTTAGATATTGTTTTAAAAAAAGTCTTATGTGAAGTCGTTACTTTTGCAATGTATACAGAAATTGGTAGAAAAGACGGTACCTCCAAAACCAACATTCTTTGACTTTAGGTTGCTGAATAATATTGTTCTATATAGACATGCTCAGCTGTATCAATGTACTTTCTGTTTTCAAGTCAGTAGCTACGTACTGTAAGGAATGATAGTACAGAAGTGGAAAATTTGCTAAGTATGTCTATTATTTAAGAAACTGCGCTTTCTTTGCTTGATCTGGGATTTGCTTTAGTGTCAGACAGTGCTGCAGTGTTGTCAGTGAAGCTACTTTCGGGACTGGACATATTTTAGTCTTTTTTAAAAACCTGAAGCTTGTTAGAAACAGATACTTTAAAGAAGTAGGTTAATACATTGTTATCTTTGAATTCCGTTCTCTACTTGTATTATAATCTCTATTTTCTATCTAGCAAACTTGTATTAGTGCTTATACAAAAGAGAGAGCAGCAAAATGTAAAATCCCAGCTCTGGAACTCCTGATTAAGGTAAAGGCATTTTATAAATGTTTCTTGATTCTAGAAGTAAAAATCCTCTAGTATTACAATAGTTATGCCACTTCATGCAGAAAAACTGTAGTCTGCAGTAGGAAGAGAATAGTGATAGAGTAATATTTAGATGTTAATAGGAGATATGTCTTTACAAAAGATTGTCTTCAATATTCCTCCAGTTGCTTGCTTACATATGAGCATGTCGTTCCTTCATCTACTAGAGAAAGACACAGTTACTTTGGGGGCACTTTCAGATCTTCTCCTTCCCAGTTTATTATGTTAAGGAGAAATTTTGCAGTTCAGTTTTCTCCTTGCTTGAAAATGTAAGTATGTGTGTGGTGTGGAGGAAGAGAAGGGCTTTTTTTGGAAGACTTATTACTGTGTGAGGCAGTAATTTCAGAATGTTCTTCCTTAGACCATTGTTTTGCAAATGCTTTTGTATCTACTTAGTTTTGTTTATGGAAAGCAAAACTCTCTTCTGAGTTATTCTGTGTCAGTTCTTCTGTGAATTGGATTTGCTTTATAGCGGCAGGGAGAGAAATACAATATGATAAAGACTACTGTAGACTTGCTAAGTCTGTGCTTTCATGGGGTTTTTATATATAAATATAAAAATTTACTGCCTGTAATTTTCATGTAGATGATCTGATATAATATGTATAATATAAATTAAAACCTATAAACATAGTATGTATGTAGGAAGGTAGTTTGTTGTTAAAGTAGATTTCATGCCAGTACTCTCCTGGACCAGTCACCTTAAATCTGTTTCATTGAATAGCATACTTAGGCTGAAGTTACACATACAGACTGTGGTTTTATTTAGATCAAGTAGGATTGCAGTAGCAATATTAATGATTTTCCTTTTTTTTTTTTTATGTTTTTTAATCTTAGTTACTTCGAAGTTTACAACGTTCCTGTCTGATGGAAGAAATGAAAATTGGGGAGATATTTAATAAATTTTATGGGGAACTTGCCATGAAAAGTAAAATTTCTGATACAGGTAGGCTGAACTTTTTCTACCACTGACCTGTGTTTTGTTTGCACTCAGGCTTTGTTTCATTATACCCCAGGAAAATGTGTAATTGCTATTCCCATGGCAAGTGTGCTTAAAAATAGTAGCTGTTGGTGTTCTGGAGCTAGTAAAATTTGTTCAGGTCTTCTTATCATTGTCATGCAGGTAGCTGCTGCTTCGCAGCCCTGCATTATATGTGTGAGAAACCTTATAATTGCATTTAGTTGTGGCAGTTCATACTGAATTTAAGCCTAGGTTTGGTTTAGTATTCCTGACATAGGAGAGTACCTGCCACTCCTTGAATACTTGGTTCAGTTTTGGGCCTATCACTACAAGAGAGGTCCTGGAGTGCATCCAGAGAAGGGCAGCAAATCTGGTGAAGAGCCTGGAGCACAAGTCTGATGAGGAGCGGCTGAGGGAACTGGGGGTGTTTAGCCTGGAGAAAAGGAGACTCAGGGGAGACCTTGTCTGTCTCTACAGTAGTGGGGTGGGGGTCGGTCTCTTCTTCTAGCAAATGGTAGGACAAAAGGTATCAGCTTCAAGCTATGCCAAGGGAGGTTTAGATTGGCTATTAGGAAAATTTTCTTCACAGAAAGGGTTGTCAAGCATTGGAACAGGCTGCCCAGGGCAGTGGTGGAGTCACCATCCCTGGTAGTATTTAAAAGACCCATAGATGTGGCACTTAGGGACATGGTTTAGTGGTGGACTTGGCAGTGTTTGGTTTACTGTTGGACTCAATGATCTTAAGGGTCTTTTCCAACCTGAATGATTTGATGATTCTAAAGCTCCTTGTAACCCTATTCCATGCCTGGCCAGTTTTTTCCTCAGAGCTGCAGTTTTCCTGAGATAGCTCTTGCATCAGTTGCCCTAATGTGAGCTTATCAGTTCCTGCCTTGCCTAATTGTATTATTTATGATGGTAAGCATACTAATACAAGCTCTAGTTTGATCTTGGCTAGTTGCAGCTGAAATCTTGGCTTGACAGGTCTAACACTTGCAAAACTTGCTGTGCCTGCATAGAACCCTTTAGTCTGAACTCAAGCCTAAGTTTATGCTAGCTATTGGCATTAACTGCGATGGTACTTAAGAGACTAAGCATAACCTTAAGGCCAGGTGCTGGTTTAGTGGTATATGCTTCCTCAGTAGATATGACCTTTAATCAGATTTCTAAGCCTTGTTTGAAATAAGTACATGTGTTTTAATGTGAGAGGAGAATGCATCTGTTATCATAGGATGTAGATATATATGTACGTATCTATGTACATCATAAAGAGCTGTCTTTCTGCCTTGCTAATCACCAGTTAAACCAACAGGGATGTTTTTTTCATAGCTGGAAGTTACATAGGAAATGAAATGGAAATGTCAAAGTTATAACTTCAGTAATTAATACTTAATAATATAAAATTACTTTTTAGTACTGGAGAAGATTTATGAGCTTTTGGGAGTTTTGGGAGAGGTCCAGCCTAGTGAAATGATTAACAATTCTGAAAATCTATTCCGAGCTTATTTGGGAGAGCTTAAAACACAGGTATGATTGGAATTTCTTTTTAGACTCTTGCATTGCTTTGTTTTTTTTTTTTTTTTTATGTGTGTAGCACTGTATATTGGAATAATATTGTAATTAGTACAGTTTGTAGGGGTCTAACTGGACAGTCATAAATGCTTCTGTTGAAGTTTGTTCTCTGGTTCTGAGAAGCTTTCAAAGTAAAAAGTTCAAGGCCATCAGTGACTGCAAATTAACCAATTTACTGTGAGAAAAGATGGCACATGATGCTCATTGTGGTAGTGCCTAAGAGAAGCCATATTGCCATGCACTAGTCATTCTGATTTGGTTTCTACTAGCTACAGAATCTTTGCACTTCAGGTAAATATCACAGTTCTGCTGAACCTTACTCTATTCTGCACTTTTAAAGACATTAGTGTGTGCTATCTAAAATTTCCTACGTTTGATCTTGGTGGAACATGTTTCATGCTTTTCGAAGGATTTCTTATGCTTCTGCAGTTAGTCCCTTTCCCAAATGGTATGAAACTGAGTAGGAGATGTTTCTGTGGACTTGTGTTTGTAAAGGTAGGTGCTGACATCGCTGTATTAAGTTGTATTATGTTATTTTATCTACACTTCTAGGAACTGGGAAGCCTTGGTGTAAATTCATTTTAGCTTCTGAATGATATTTTTTCAATTCCCTGTTTTTGTAGATGACATCAACTACAAGGGGACCCAGGCTACCTCTTGTAGCAGGATGTCTGAGGGGACTGGTTTCACTCATGTACAATTTTACCAAATCTGTGGATGAAGGTATGGTCTTACTCTCTGTGAAAGACAGTTATACAATTTGATATATTTTAGTCATTATACTGCCAGCAGGCAGTGCTGTTTCATTCTGTGAACTCGGAATGAAAATTTCCCTACTGGCAGATCATTTACGCAGAAGCAAGGCCTATCGAGCTACATGGTTCTTGTAGTCTGTCTTAGTGTGGAGTGGCTTCATCAGTGTGTTTCTGTGCATAAATGTTGAAGTGCTGTTTTCTAATCAGAGATTGGGCAGCTGAGCTGGAATGTGGTGTATAGGGAAATGTGTTTCACTTAAAAAACACATGGATGTTCAGAAGAATCAGTGCATGTACGCGTACAGTTTTTTTCAAATTTAAAATACTCCATAAAAAGCATCTCTGCCTCTTAGAATGATATATGTAAGGCTTTCCTATATTGCTTCTGCATGCCAAGCTTTGGATAAAAATATCTTTGTCTTCACTCTACCTCTTGTGTCTCAATAGTGAAATACTCATTATTGGGTTGTTTCACAGATCCTCAGACTGCAAAGGAGATTTTTGATTTTGCAATGAAGGCAATCAACCCGCAGGTAAGTCTGCCACGTGCAAATTGTTCCACATAAATGGATCAGCCCTGATGAAGAATAAGTCACATGACAAACCTTTTTTGGTATTACAGGTTGATCAGAAGCGATATGCAGTACATCTGGGTAAGACTGCAACTTAATTCAGTTCATGTTGAGGTGGATACCATACATACAGTGGTCGTTTATTCTATACTGGCTGTCTTCGGGTGGCTCTGTTCTTTAATCTTCCTAACTCATCAGGGAGCAAAGCTGGCGTACCTTAAGTTGGAGTCTCAAGAGTTAAACATGTATTTGGTTAAACTGTGCAAGGTCTAGTGAGCCAATGAACAACAGCATTACACTGGATGCTATTTTCCCTTTTGAAGTAGTACAAAATCTTGGTATGAGAGAGGAATCATCGTAGGAGTAGAAATAAAACAGGTATCATACAGCAAATTAGGAGAAAAGAAAAAGATGGGGTTAAAGGAAAAAAGAGGAATAGAAGGGTAATTTCACTGGGTGGAGAAGGAAGTTAGGAACAAATGAAGTTCACAAAGAAAATGAGAAATTGGCCGATGAAATGTGAGTGGCTTATGCAGAAATTGCAAAAATGCAATGCTTGGGTACTAGGCCCATGGCAACTGTGAAGGCTAAAACCCTCTTTAAAAATACTCTCTTCTCCCCCAACTAATTCATGAAGGATCTTGAAATTTCCTTTATGCTTATATTTGGGGTTGTGAAATGACCTTTATTCTGTATTCTTTATTTGTATCACAGTTTGGTGGAGGAGGGGACCTGAGCATAATCCTGACCACAGAAACCAAATCTTTGTGAATTGTGTGATGATTATTTGTAACCAACCGAATCCTCGCTTTCTTTTTCACCGTTAATGTAAAGTACTTGGGACCACAGCTGTGCTTTCTATAATGGTGTACATTAAAGGCAAATAGGATTCTGGGGAGTTTTTTTTTATGCTTAAGTTCTTAATGTTTGGATACTGATACGGTAGTGGCTAGAAGAATACATTTTGTACCCTCCAGTCATTGTAGGTATACTTACCTGAAGTCCTAATGTGGACTCCTGTAGTCTGGTCTGATTTTGGAAATTGGAATATCAGCCTGAGTTTTAAAGAGAATTGTTGTTAAATTGCAGCTGGTTTACAGTTGTTCAGCTGGCATGCTGCTCAGTTTGGTGCCTTGCTCCTGGACAATTACGTCACCCTCTTTGAAACAATGTGTAAATGGTGTGGCCATTCAAATCAGGACCTGAAGAAAGCCAGTCATTCTGCACTAGATTCATTCCTCAAGCAGGTACTGTAACTTCACTGGGATCTCTGAGACTCAAGCGAAGTTAAATTTCTTTAAATAATGGAAATACTTGGTGCTTAAATTTCTTGAAATAGTGGAATACTCAGTGCTTAGTGAATCTGATTAATAAGTAATTGTTTGAAGTGCTTCATGTGATGATCTGGGTATCTTTTAAGGCTTACTGTAATTTTTGGTGTATTTTTTTATGTTTCTGAAAACACTGAATTTTTTGCTTCTGCTTTACAGATTTCTTTAATGGTAGCTAAGGATGCAGAGCTACACAAGAGCAAGTTGCAGTTCTTCATGGAGCAGTTCTATGCAATCATCAGAAGAATGGATTCAAGCAACAAAGAGTTGTCCATTGCCATTCGTGGATACGGACTTTTTGCAGCAGTATGTGCAGGAAACTTGTTCTGATGAAGGACTATATTGAATGAATTTAAAGCTAGGATTCATATACCATTCCTTTTACAATTCTACACAGCTTGTTAGATAGGGAATGCTTCTGTTTCTGTATTAAGTGTTAAACTTAATTAGTGACACTGTAAAATACATTGTGGTTGAAAATTATTGAAATGCATACTGACTTTAGTGGGAACACTATTAATGTGTATTAAGATTATTTAGAGAAGGTTAGGAAATGTGATAATCTAGCTGGTTATTAGCTGAAGCCTTTCATTTTGCTGCCTTTAGAGCGCAGTGCATTTGCTTTGTAGAATTCTCAACTTGTTCTGCTGAAGCCTAGTTGTTGTTTTCTATGACATGAGCTAGAAAGGAATCAAATTAAAGGTATTGTTTCCAGAAAAAAAGTATATCAAATTCCTGAATTGAAAAATAAATGTATTAAAAATATCTCATTACAAAACAAAATAAGTTAATTAAAATTGCATAGTGTAAATGCAGCAAATTTTAATAATAATAATAAACAATCATACTGCAAATTTTAACAGGGAAAAGGGATTCTTAGGCTCACATACTTAGAAATCTTTGATGTGTTACGACACACTAATAGCTGCTAGCATATTTAGACCAAATCTTGGCCAAGCATCAGATGCCAGGTTGTGAGGCAGTGGAGTCTTGCTGCTACTGCAAGTAGTGGCCTTACACTAAACACGAGTGATTGATTCAGTTTCACAACAGAACATTTCTTTTACTTTCTAATCGCTGAAATAATTTTAAATTAATGCTTACAGTTCTACAAATGATAAATGGATAGTATTAATTTTGTCAGCACGTTTTTAGGCAGACTAGGTTCAACCTTTAGCCTAACTCTTGTAGTCTGTAATTACCTAAATCAGTCCATTCTTCTTCCATGGGCAGTTCCCTACTATGGATCTTGCCTGTGACCTGATTCTTGGTTTCTTTTCACAAAGGTTGTTTTTGTCCTAGTTCATGCTAAATACTGTGATTTACAAATCACTCTATAGAAATCTGGAAGCGTTATTACGTACCCTTTAGTACTGTTTGTGGTGCTTTCCACCAGTTCATTAGTTTAAGCATAGTCTGTATCGTCTATACAGATCCCAGCACAGTGAAAGTTCAGAACTTGTGTTGCTGGGTTAAATGTTAAATAGTAGTGGATGGTAATTGGTTAATCCACATTAAGATAAGCCACTTCATATTTTTATTCAGCTAGGTCAAAATTTAAGTGAATATTATTATCCATAGTGTCATACATAAGATATTTGCAGCCAAGCTCCATGCATTTCAGGCTGGATTTGAATGACGACACTGGAAATTCAAGTACTCTTGCACTAAATTACACTTCATCAGTCAACTGTTATTTTAGTTCATTGCAGGTACCATGTTTCTTATACATGTAGAAAGTAGAATACCTAATCTATTCAGATACATTTAGTTCCTGGAGAAAAATAGATTATTCTTATTATGGTTCAGTGAAGACTTGGGTAGGGTTTACTGCTGCAACATACGTTTGCCTGACTGTACAAAGTTGTGAAATCAGTATTTTATTTTCTCTCCTGTAAGCCCTGTAAAGCTATACATTCTAAGGATGTTGACTACATGTATGTTGAGCTCCTTCAGCGTTGTAAGCAAATGTACCTCACAGAAGCAGAAACAATAGATGACCATCTGTATCAGCTACCAAGTTTCCTCCAGTCCATTGCAAGTGTGATATTCCATCTAGATACAGTAAGTGGAGTATTTAAAGTACCAGTCATCTTGGTTTTGTCATACAGCTAGAGACATGTAATGAGGTAGTACCTGTGAACTTACCAGTGATAGAAGGTGGGTTTTTTTATCTGAAATATGATGACAGCTACTAGGGGTTGGGAAGAATTATTAGAATGCTTTATTGGTTTTATTTGAATAAACAAAGTGCACAGGATATACTAAATAAAATACTACTGTGCATTG
Source organism: Psilopsiagon aurifrons (assembly GCA_025447955.1). NCBI lineage: Eukaryota > Metazoa > Chordata > Aves > Psittaciformes > Psittacidae > Psilopsiagon > Psilopsiagon aurifrons. The sequence goes on along the minus strand of JAOEHY010000790.1, from coordinate 41,373 downwards.
TAATGAAAACCAATTATGTAATAATAGCCAAATATGAACAGTTTTCTATTTATTTTGGGTGCAGCTATTTATTTGGACCTCACCTTAACCTTCTTTTTATGTGTTTATTCCACAATGTTGCCCCTTTTTCTTTTGGTACTGATACTTAAGAGTGTTCTAAGAGGCTGTTACTTTGATTTTCATCTCATGCAATGCTGTCTGTGTTCTAATGAGCACTTTCTGGATCCTAGCTGGGGCTGGGAAGCAAGGTTGGGGCAGTGAAGAGTCTTTCACTTGGATTCTGTATTCAGATGTTAAAGATTAACAGATTATACAGCTGTGTTATTATTGTTGTTTAAGTAAATTGGTGCTTTTCTAAAGAAGACTAAACTGGTTCCACTGAAGCACTAATCTGTCCAGGAGCTACTTTCCATAATGTGTTCCAGGAAACTTTATTATTCTGTTTGTTCAGATTGGTTTGCTGGGGTTGGTTTTTCTGTTGTTGTTTGGTTGGGATTTTTTGTTGGTTTTGTTTTGATGTGTTTTTTTGATACATTGGTTTGGTTTTGGTTGGCGGTTGGTGGGGTTTTTTTACATCTAAGACAAATTCACTTGCAAGTGCTTTATTGTTCTCAGGCAGGTCATGATGTAGCAAATTTGAAATGGATAAATATGAAATAATATAGCATAATTCTTCACGCTGATACTGAGTTATAATCATTGGCTTTGCATGATGGGTGTTTTATTTTTATTTCTTCTAGATTCCTGAAGTATACACTCCAGTTCTTGAACATCTAGTTGTGCTGCAGATCAACAGCTTTCCACAGTACAGTGAAAAAATGCAGGTGGTCTGTTGCAGATCTATAATAAAGATATTTCTTGCCCTCTCAGGAAAAGGTCCTGTTCTCTGGAGTTTTGTTAGCACTGTGGGTGAGTCTGTGACATTAACTTTGTTGTGGTTTTTGGTGGGGTTGTAGAGTCTTTTTTCTTTGGATCTTTTTTTTTCTTCTAAAATGTTTAACTGATTGTAAGAGAGATATGAGGTTTAACCATGCCAACTGCAAGGTCCTACACCTGGGTCGGAGAAATCGCAGGCACAGCTACAGGTTGAGCAGAGGACAGATTCAGCGCAGCCCTGCGGAGAAGGACTTGGGGGTGTTGGTCGATGGAAAAATGAACATGAGCCAGCAGTGTGCGCTCGCAGCCCAGAAAGCCAA
>JAOEHY010000790.1:0-25766 GCA_025447955.1 Psilopsiagon aurifrons | reverse complement strand
CTTGTAGAGGAGCTCTGTCTTGTAGAGGAGCTCTGTCTTGTAGAGGAGATGGGTTGTGCTTAGATAGATAAAAGGACTTTGATAATGCTCTCAGAACATTGTGATTTATTTTTTTTAACTGGAAGACACTGGTCTCTTGGTAGATACCAAGAGGGATTGTTAATCCCTAATATTTTTGTGCAGAGGATTTCCAGCTACTGAGTCAGTGTGTCTTTTGGACATTGTCATGTGGCTGTTAAAGCAGTGTGGACGACCTCAGACAGAGTGCCGACATAAAGCCATGGAGCTCTTCTATGAATTTGTTCCTTTATTACCAGGTATTTTAAATCACAGTGCACCATTATCTTTGCTTTCTAAACACTGTGCACAACTTCCATCTATGTTTTCTGTGCAAAGTATTAATTACAAGAAAAAATATTTTTTAAATAAATGTCTGTTCCCTCGGTGCTGCTAAGCAGAAACTGAATAGTTGCTTGTATTGAAATCAAATACTGTGAGAACCTCAGGGTTTGTGGGATATTTGTGGGCATAGATGAGGGTTTTACTGTGGATTTCCTTCTAGCCAAACAGGAGAATTTAGAGGCCCAGAGCTGCTGTTGTATCCAGCTATGAAGGCAGTATTTGCTGAGTGGGAACTAGTGGGAGTGTCTCAAAAAGTTGCTGCTTCTTTGTGGGTATTTTAAGTAGTATGACCAAGGCTACACAGGAAACATCACCTTCTGTGCTAGAAGATCCAGTTGAAAACACAAAGTTTGGACATATCCATCCATTTGCTTCTAATTCCTTCCTACTTTGAAATGTTTTTTTTTTCCTAGAGAATTTATATTTCTGTTTTTATTTCGACCAGGAAACAAGTCTCCTTCTTCTTGGCTGGCTGATGTTCTAAAAAACCAAGATGTTTCTTTCCTCATTAACAAATTTGAAGGAGGTGGCAGTGGTGCTAGAAGTCCATCTGGGATCCTTTCTCAGCCAACTCTCCGTGGTATGCAGGAGCCCTTCAGTTTACAGACTGTAATGCGGTGGATGGATATGTTCTTAGCAGCACTGGATTGCTACAATACATTCTTTGAGCTGCGAATGATCAAACCTCATGAAATACTGGGTGCGTGAATAACTGTTGCATTAGGTTCTTTCATGTCTGTTAAGCAAAGCCCATCCAAGATGAGTTCCGAACTAGAACTTTAAGCTTTATTCTTAAATACAGAATTGATGAATTTGACAAACTCTCCCATAGGCTTCAATGACAGTTGTTGCACTGGGATGTTTTTTGATGAAGAAGTGCTTTGTTAATAGTGCGTCTTAAAATGTTTCCTTTTAGTTTTAGAAATATACCTTTACATTTCAGTCTGTCGGTCATCACTCACCAGCAACTTCTTTTACTCTCCCATCTTCAAAAATTATTCTGTACAGCTAATTTCCCTTTGGTGAGGAGAGCAACAGATTATGTATGTATGTGTTTGTTTCCCCTGAATCCTTCCAAAGCTGTTTACCTACTCTTTATTAATGGCAGGAGAATAAAGTCACCTTTTCACTTCAAGCCCTGTACATTTTCCCTTTCTTCAGTTCCTGATGCTTCACCTGCATCAGGTCCAAACCCCTTGTATCTGCACCTTGATTGGGTGCATAGTCGTACCTTGTATAGCCATAGGGTCTCTCAAAGAGTTTTTCTTTCAATTATTTATGCCAGTCTAAACAAAATGCCTTTTTTTTTTTTTGTCACTCATAATACACTTGCATAGTTATTTTAATGTTAAGTCTTGTGTAAGTTCCAAGTCATCTGTCTGTCAGTGTCATCTCTTGGTTTAAAACCGTACTGTAAGGTCATTGTTGGATGCAGCTAGCATCCAGTTAGTTGAGAACTGCTGTATCATTTCAACTTGGTCTGATTCTTCTTAGGTAAAAATGCCAGATCCTCATTCTTGGAAGCTGTGCAGTTCTTCCTGGAAACTATTGCTCTGCATGATATCAATGCAGCAGAGCAGTGCTTTGACTGCAGATCAAAAGGCAACATGTTCAGTCCACAAGAGAGAGACACGTATAATTACAGCAAGTGTACCATCATAGTCCGAATCATGGAGTTTGTCACCATGATCCTGGAAACGTCCCAGCAGGATTTCTGGAAGGTAGGCACTGGAATCTGTAGTGGATAAAGGATACAAATTTTATATGTAGTTAAAGATTTGTGTCTTCATTGTGAGGTTAGTTCACTGGAGAGCATCATCTTTCGTGGTGCTTTAATTGAAATTGATGTGTCGCAAACTGTTATGGTCTTAGCATGTAAGTGAAAAGAATTGTATTGCACAGTTGACTTTTAGTTGGTGATGTCGTTTTGATTAGAGGAATTAATGTTTCCTGTATATTTCAGTTGTATATTGACTTACCAGTTCCTGTATGTTGACTGTGAGATTGTTGTGTTTGTATGGAGTACTTGCAGTGAATATTTCCTCTATGACTCCTGATGGCCTTAAATGTATGGAGGTGATAGCTGCTTAAAAGTCAGAAAGGCAAATTGTGGTAATTCTTTCTTGAATTCAATATAGATAATGAGGTCTCTCAGTTTGCCTAGATTTGATGTAATATAAACTCTACTTAACTATATAAAGTATAGCACATATAAGTCTCTTATGAAATTTACACTGCCAAGTTTAGTTCTGAGACTGACTGTAATTTTCAGTAAATAATAGTGTGCAGAGGTGTATATCTGGATTTCAAGGTGATTACAGGTGTATAATCAAGACTGAAGCACGCCTATGTGGACTAAAAAAATCTTATGTGCAGTTTGATGAGATAGTGTATATGCTATGTATATTTTTATAGATACTTAATTTCTGTGGATTAGCACACTTGTTTGAAAGTCAGACATTTCATAGAGTAAGAGAATGCCACTTGGTGAGAATAGTTACTGTTCCATGTTTGATTTCATTTTAGGTAGAACTAATGATAAGTTATGAAGAATATAATAGGGAAATTTAAACTAATTTTTAAATAAAGCTTTTATTTAATGTTTTGTTATTTTTAGCTACTTGAGAAGGAACTGCTTAATGCAAATTTGATAGAGCTTCTTGTGATGACAGTGTGTGATCCATCATATGTGGGCTTTAACGCAGCTGATGTACAAGTCATGAAAAATCTCCCAGATATCTCAGTAAGACTCATGAAAGCTTTGATGAAGTCTCCCTATAACGAACCTTTGGAACTGTGCATGAAAAAGAGAATCACACTGCAGAGGTAAGTGGGGATTTTCTGGTAGGCATGAATCAATAACAAATGCCACCCACCATGAAATATGTGTGTGGTTGCACATGGAGCTCCCCACCAACATAATGTTACTGCTTCTCTTTTCTCATTAGCCTTGAGGACCTTTGTTCTGTTGATCTCTTTAATTCAGAGGCACGTTTTGATCAAGTTAGGTTTAGTGCTGTCCTTTCTGCCTGCAAGCAACTCCAGAAATCCGGCCTGCTTCATTCTGTTCTTCATGATCAGGTAATTATTTATCCAGAAAATAAAGGTGAATGTTTTTATACAATAAAGGGCTTTTCTTATGTTGGATGCCAGTATGACAACAGAGAACAGATCAGATGAAGAAGTAAAATGAGATCAACCGTGAAGAGCTGGACTTGGATGGGACCAGAAATAAACGTTTTATGTTTATCTGAGTAGCACAATACTTGAGGTTTGAAAGATCTTTGTAGTTATCTCTGTCTTTCTGCAATTTCCAAGATCTGGAGGCAACCAGAATCTACCTAAAACTTCCTTTCAGTGAGCTTCACAAGACAGAAAGATCAAAATATCAGGATTCACTGTCCTATAAAGCACACATTTTTCAACAATTTTTAAGCAAAGAACATTCAAAGTGATGAGAGAGATTAGAAAATTAATACCTACTGGCTGATCAGAAGCAATATAGTGAGTCTGAGTTGCAGGAAAACAGGATAGAGAGCGGTTGGGGGATGGGGATCTAGGCTATAGTTCTCAAATTCTACTAAGTTTCTTTTTGTAGTGAATCTTTTATTTCAGGCTATACAACAGCCACAGACAGAATTTGTCTGTTGGTGAGCACAGCTGTATGTAACAATTAACAAGATACTTAATTTCTGTGGGTGTTTGTCATCCATCCTTTATGTCTAAACAAAGCTAGAGCTGTGATTGTGGGATGGTGATAACTGGAGGAGCTGCATGGTTTACCTTTTGTGGCCCATCCAGTTTGACTAAACTGTTCATTTTACTTCTGTAGTGTTACCTGGAAAAAAAAAAAGTGTGGGGGAGGATCAGAATCTTTTGAAGATTTTCCAATTACTGTTAGCTTCTTCTGAACTTTGTACATAGCAAGGTTGTCTCATTAAAAATCTTGTTCCTCAGAAAGGTGCTTCGTCATGGTATATTTGCATCCCTTTATCAGAAGATGACCTGGAGTTCGAATGTTTTTCTTAGCTATACAGATGGATTGGAAGGCCCTTTTGTTATTTTTTCTTCAGCATGTATTAATTATCACTTGTTTGTTTATTTCCATAGGATGGAGGGCCTCCTTTCTCAGTTGGCTCTAAACTTCTTTCAGTTATTTATAAAGGCATTGCACCTGGAGGTGAAAAAGTATCTCTTCCGCTATTAGACATCAGCAGTAAGAAACTAGCCAATAGACTCTTGCAGCTAGCGTTTGATATTGATAACCAGGTAAGATGCAATTCTCCAGTTTCAATACTCAATCATCATTTAATACTTATCATCAATAGTCTTCTACCCATATTTTGTGTAGCAGAGACTGGTGTTTTATTTATTGTATTACAGAGGAGCTGTAACAATTCTCTGGCTTAATTGAGTTACAATTGTAGATTACAAGAATTTCAGTGTCCTGTTTATACTTCATTTTTGTGCTTTCTGGTAACATAAAAGAGTTTGAGATGGAAGCTTTAAAAAACTCATGTGAATGGGTGAAATTTAATATGCTTAAGTGTAACTGTCTCTCTACCTTAATTTTCACAGCCTGAGGAGCTAGTAAGTCTGCTCTTGAACACAGTAGTGTTATCTGTGCCACTATCAGAAGCATCCCAGAAGAACCTGCTCAATTTCTGTCATGGACAGTATTTCTACAGCCAGTTCTCAGAAACCATTAATCAACAGCTGCTGAAAAACCTGGATGCGATCATAGTGCAGCTTATGAAATCATCTGTCAGCAACCCCCAAATGGTATTGAACACCTTCTTTAAAAGGGGGATATTAGAATGTTAGGAGTAACTGAGTGTGTTGGGAGGAAAAAGTGTATTTGGTTGCACTTTGGACAGCATTGCATCGATAGGTTTTTAGGTTTGAGTTTTCTTTTTATCATGGCCTGGTGGCATTATCTTCATGATCTCTGGCAACCTGACATAGACTGTCTGTCTCATGTCAAACTGAATGGAAAATGCATGCATATTTCCTATTCTGAAATTTTTGAATTTCAAGGTTTCTTTGCTTCGGACTTGATATCAAGAATGTCCATTCAAAACAAGTCTGGTAGTCCTCCTTTACTGTGCTTTGATTTTTATTTCAGGGTGGTCCCAGAGCATGTAGACTGGATTTGTTTTGGATAAAACTAAACTGGAAGGTTAACTTCAACCGCTAATGGGCATTTAGTCCATAGGACAAGAGCAGAGCTAGTATTAAAAAAGTACTAAAAAGAGAGATGCACATACACAACTCCCTAGGACCTGAAATAAATACAGTGTAGTTGTCATGTACTCATTCTCAGCTAGTTGTATTTCTCAACAGACTTTCTCCTGTTGATCCACACTACTTACTCAGTAGTGTAAGATATACGGCTCATCTTCAGATCCGCAAAAGGAGACATGTTATAATGGAGAAGCCTCCTTTCAGTGCTTCTGACAAACAAGGGTCAGAAAGAAAGGTCAAAAGTTCACTTTCGCTTTTGCTTAAAAAGATGCTCAAGAAAGCAGAGAATCCTTTTAAAAATAATTACATCATTTTTAATCCAAGATGTTACGCTTAAAGGTGTTACTACCAAGGAATGTGTTAAAAGACTGGGAGCATACTTTTTTGTAATACCAGGAATTGTTTAATTTCATCATAGAGAGTTGTATGTATGTTGTTTAAAAGGCTGTTTCTTCTGATTTGCTTTTCCTTCCAGGTTGGTAGCATTTTGAATGGCATGTTAGATCAGAGTTTTAGGGAACGTACTGTACGCAAACAGCAAGGAGTGAAACTGGTCACAGCTGTACTAAGAAACTGGGAGAAATTGGACACTTGGTGGGCCAAGGGTTCAACTCCTGAGAGCAAAATGGCAGTCTTGACCCTGCTGGCGAAAGTTCTGCAGGTTTGTATTACTTTACAAACTCCAGGTAACTTTTCTGATGCTGTAGGAATTGTGTCTTGTTTTCAAGAAATGCTATTTCATTCTAATGATTTATATTGGAAAGAAAATGTTGGAGAATATCAGAATCTGATTTTATTTGCAAAGTACAGAAAAATATTTAGACTGACAGAAATCTCTTGATCTTGCACCACACATCTCCCCACCCCGTTTTCTTTTTTTATGATTTCTGTCATGGTTTAGCTGCCTCTTTTCCTTTTGGAGAATTGCTTCAAGTGCAGGGAGTAAACTTTGAAACTGAGCAGCCTCTGATAATGTTCTTTGTCATGTTGGCATCCAGAAAGTCACAATGGAGGAGCTCTGACCATATCAGCAGACTGCAGAAAGATCTTCAGAAGCCTTTACTTTCAGTTAAATTGGTGGTTTGGTCTTTTTTTCTTTCTCTATTGTGAAAACACAATGCACCTACTTATCCTATTGGGAGTTTTTAGGGGCTTGCAAAAGTAGCTGTGTGCAAATATATGCAAAGATCACTTACTGGGGATTGTTTTCTTTTTTTTATATAAGTACTTATTTTAACCTTGAATTGTTTTAAAGGCATCTGTTGGGACACAGCATGTGAGCTATATTGCTGCATTAGCTGGCAGTGAAGTGACAAGCAGGAAATTTGGCTTTGAGAGGGAGCTTAATGTTTTCTTGATCTGGAAAATACCTAACATTATAATTTTGTTTGTGGTGTTTAGGAGCTTTTAGAATTCTCCTTTGGTTTAAAACCAGAATAATTCTGTATGTGCTTTTTGTTAAGTCAGTGTACTTTTGGAAATAATCCTATAGCTCTGGGAGGTTTTATTGCTCATTAATACAGTGATCTCTTTGACTAGTAAAAAAAAAATAAAATCCTAATTGTCTTGTTTCTTGTGTCATTCCAGATAGACTCTTCAGTTTCTTCCAATACCAGTCATGAAGCATTTGCAGCTGTTTTTAATACCTATACCAGTCTACTTACTGATCAGAATTTAGGCTTAGATCTTAAGGTAAATTGCTCAGTAGAGTGGCTTCCCTGCCCTCCCCAGACCAGAATGTTTGTTATTCATGAAATTCTCTGTCATTTGGCTTAAATTTCACCTTAGTTTGCACAGTAACATAGACACCACTTCTTCCTTTTTTTTTTTTTTCCCCCTTGCTTCATCCTAAAAATTATAAATTGTCCTTTTCATTCTTCAGACAGAAGGCAGTATCACAGATGTCATGCTTTGGTTTTAGGTGCTCTTTTGTACTTTTGCCCAAGTGAAAAGACATGTAATTTTTAGGAAAAACCAAAGTGCTCTCAGTTGCAAATTGTTTACAACTATATAATGTTCATTTGAGAAATGACAGCTTAATAAGCTTTTAGCAAGGGGCAGCATTTCCTACACATTCAGTTACAAATTTGCATGATTTCAATGTCTATGTCTGTAAGCGTGAAACCAGTACTAATGGGTTACCTGCTGTCTGTGGCTTGGTCAGGAGAGGGAGATAAAGCGCTGCATATTGAAAGTTAGGAAGGACTGCAGAACATAAGGTTGGGACTAGAAGACAAACATTTTGTACTTATTAAACAGCTTTGCATGTTTGCTGCTCAGCCAGCCTGACTTTAGCTAGACAGGGTTTTGTGCTTTACAGTGTTTTCAAAATAATAAAGTTGATGATCGTGTTTTAGCTGCCGCATTGCACATTAAATCAGTGACTTGTGTGAGAATGGATGCTTGCTTAAAAGAACAGTGGGGTCTTATTCATACCCATGTTAGCCATGAGTTATTAATTATCTTTTAACTCAAACTCAGTAGTGACCAAAGCTGATTCTGAACTGGCACCTGAAAGGTGAGCAGCTACTTAATGCCTCTTTATCAGTGCACTGAACCATTGAATCAGTAGCTGCATCCACTGCTGCTATATTGTGGTCCTATTTAGATTGCTTCATAGTAAGAGAATAATATATTTTTTTTAGTTTGAAATTACTTGTTTGGTTTTGTTTGGGTTTTTTTTTTTCTTCAGGGCCAAGCAGTGATTATTCTCCCTTTCTTCACTAATTTGACTGGAGAGAAACTTCATGACCTTAAGAATGCTCTTGATGAACTCGTGGCTTTCAATTTTCCTATGAGGTCTGATGAGTTTCCCAAAGGAACCTTGAAGCACAATAACTATGTAGACTGCACTAAGAAGGTCAGTATTTCTAACAAGTATGTAATTAAAAGTCTAAGCGAACTGTGTCTAGAAACAGTGTTTCACAGGATATGGAATTATAGAGTGGGACTCAGTTCACAGAAGAAAATTAGCTTTTTAGTTTCTGAGTTACATCTATCCAGAAGTTTAATGTACAGATGCACATTATACAAACATATCCTTTGTGTATCTGCTTCTGCTCAGTATTGAAAAATGGTGACATAATTTCATTGAATTTATTTGATCCAGTGTGGCTCCTTTTGTTACTCATTACTTCTTTTTCAGTTTTTAGATGCATTAGAATTGTCTCAGAGCCCAATGTTGTTACAGTTGATGACAGAAGTCCTCTGTAGGGACCACAAACATTTAATGGAGGACTTATTTCAAGCCAGCTTCAAAAGAATTTGCAGAAGGTCAGTCTACTGGATTTTGCTCTTGTTCTCACTGAATTTTTGCAGAAGCAAATGTGCTTCCCCTATTGTATTGTTCTTGCAATAGTGATGATCTACAGGAAAAAGTTTTATGTAATAGTTTTCATTCAGATTTTGCTTTCATCTTCACATTTCCAAAGTATTTCTGTAGTATGAACAAGTATCACCAATTTCCAGATGACACTTCCGAAGCCTGGGCAAATTTTGTAAAGCTTTCTGTAAATTAGCTTTTCTGCCAGATTTCAGTTGAAGGTAGTAATTGTTTGTGATAGCTATGTTTGCTATCCCTGTGTAAGTTGATAGCACTTAAACTGACAGTGAATTACTTTGTTCAACCCCTTTGAAAATACAATAGCACATGTATTTAATTGAGTATTTTCAGGGTGGTAGATTATAGGCACAGATGTGCTCTGTCCTCAGAAGAGGTCTTCAGTCTCATCCAAACCAAACGCTTCCAATTCATAATGGGCTAGTAAGTAGTGACTGGTTTAGCTCATGCAGTTTTCCTGAATCGGTTTGCTTATCTTACGCCCAAATCTCATGTTTGAAATTTTAGCTTTTATAAAATTATTCATAACAACAATTTATCTAGTAGTATTAGGCTTGATAGGCCATAACAGTAAAGTCTCCTTGGTTTTTTCCTTCTTGTTTGCCTCCATCCTTCACATGCACCAGGTAAACTTACAGGGTTTTTAGGTTGTTCAGTGAAAGGAACTAAGAAAGCTAATGCTTGCTTTTGGATTGAACTAACAAAAGATACACAAGCAAGTTTACCATCTGTTGCAGAGTAGGAAGCTGACATTTTCTTTGGAGAGCTCCACAATAAGTGGTGATTCAGCCTGATCTTTCATGTCTTGTAGGATGATAACCCAAGAGGGTATGAATGCAGGCAATAAAAATGTTTAATGTCGCAGGGGTTTGAGACATAAATGGAGCCTGGTGATAGAGTTTTAAATGTAAGATTTCCATCTTGTTTAGGAGCACCACTGACAAACAAGTGTTATTGTTGGATACTATTCACAAAATGTTCCAGAGTGAAGAACTACTTTCAAATACTACTCGTCAAGCATTTATGGATCGTTCTCTCCTCACTTTCTTATGGCACTGCAGCTTGGATGCACTGAGAGAATTCCTTGTGAAAATTATAGTACAGGCTATGGATACACTTAATTGCAGGTTTACAAAGGTATTAATTCACAGGGCGGGGGTTTAGGATTGGGGAAGATCTAATAAAATGTTGATGTTGGTATGTACATTTCACTTAGCTTTGAGTGGAATGTTAATTGCAAGTGTTTGACTTCTAGTTTTCTGTATCTTGGAGCAGAATTTTGTGCCAGTTACTCGGTTCGAGTATTATTGAGAAACTTTTCTTTATTCCTCAACACACTTTTCTTTTGAAGTTAATGTATGATTGCATAGCTACTGTGTATAAAAATCAAAGTTGAAGTTATAGACATATATAAATAAAGGGGTCTGAAATTCTGTCAAAAGCAAAACCCTATTCTGAGTTTGAAATATAAAAGCTGTATAGAATTATAACCTGTTATTACATTTTAGGAGAGAGATATTCATCCTCCGTATTGAAAGCTCTTAAATTAGGTGCCTCACTTCTAGAGAAATAAATACGCCTTCCCATCATTGCAGAGATCCTTCAGCAAGGATTTAGGAACACAGATTTCCTTTCTCTATTTACAGCCTATCCTCCAATTTAGAGTATAGTTAATGCGATGAATTTGTTGTCAGTGGAGGTCTCTGCTCTTGCTGTAGTCCCACCATGTTTCTGTTGCTGTAATTACTGACACCAAAGGGAGGTGAATAGAGAAACTTACGATGATACCCAGTATGGTAATAGATATATATGTTTCGTTTACAGGGGTAACGAGTCTGAGCTATTATTTGTTCTTCTTATTTTACTCCAGTATCACTGAAATGATTTAGGCCAACTGTAGTTAAGACAGCTCACCTAATAAGGAGCAGGTCAATGTAGTTTTAATACCTGTATTACACAGAATCTGTAAGTTCTTTATCAGCAGCAGCTCTTTTCTCTGTTTTGAAAGGCCAGGTAAGCAGAAGGCTGTTTAGTAGAAACTGCAGTAACTATGGAGCTGCTTAGGAAGGGCACGATTCAGAAATCTTTCTGAGGGTTTGCTTATTTGTTTCCAGTCTAATGAACGTGCTTTTGACACACAAGTCACCAAGAAGATGGGCTATTACAAGCTGCTAGAAGTGATGTATGTGCGTCTTTCAAAAGAGGATGTTTACTCCAAGGACTCTAGAATTAACCAAGCTTACCGTGGCTCCATGAATGTAGAAGGAAATGAACTTACCAAGATGCTAGTAAAGTAAGACTATTATTTATTTTATTCCCTTTTGATTTCTAATTAGGTTTTGAGGAGATAGGTTTTTAAGTATGCCATATAAAGCTGAAGATTGATTTGTGCAGGGGTAAATGTAATCTGTCATGTAGCTTTTTGATTTTAAATGGAATACAGAATATTGAATTTGCATTGACAGAATGATCTCTAGCGTAGACTAAAGTCCTTGTCAGGATAACTTTGCCTCCTGCTTTTGCCCTTTTTTTCTCTATTTGTTAAACTTGTGCTTCTATTTTTGCTTTTCAGTATGATTCTTCGCCTTCAATTTGTATTTTTATGATTTTGGTTTCAGTGTACTTCCACTTTTATGTAGAGTATGGTTCTGTGTTGTAAACTGGATATTTATATGATTGATGAGAAGATGGGATGTGGTTTCATTTACATTTCACAATACAGTGGCACACCCAGTAGGTGTAATTTGGTTTAATCACCACTGCAGAGGAGGACAAAAGATTAATGCTTGAATATGTATGCTAATTAATATTACTTAGTTCGTTTAACAGTCTGGAAAAAAAAAGTTCTGAATTGCTCTTCACTTTTTTTTGCTTTGGTTTAGTTTTATTTTACAATACTATGTCCTGTGAGGACTTTAAAGAATTTCTTGGCTGTGATTTGCATATCTATGAATGGCTATGGGCAAAAAACCTATAGAAATTGCATCTAAACTGGTTTTCTCTGGCTAATCTATGGCATAGGTTAGCATGCCTATCCATTCATCATTTCTTGTGAAATTGCCATGAGAGAGAGTTATGTGTATGTTGAAACGTATCTGCATCTTATCTGAAAGTGGCCTATCATCATATTCCTGAGATTAAGTACTTACTGTGTAAATACTTTGGGAAGCTGTCTTTGCCATTTTGAATTATTCCATTTTAGCACAATGTACTGTGGAAAACCTGGTTTAATCTGATACTGATATAATAACAAAGATTTCTTGAAATTCTGTTGATTCTCTGGTCTCTGACTGGGGCCTTCCTTGTGCTGCTCAGAAAAAGACTTCTGATGGTGTTTCCTTCCCTGTTTGTATTTTAAGGTCATGCTATGATGCATTTACAGAAAACATGGCAGGAGAGAGTCAGCTGTTGGAGAAGAGGAGACAGTATCACTGTGCAGCATATAATTGTGCTATTGCTGTTATTAGTTGTGTCTTCACTGAAAGTAAATTTTACCAAGGATTTCTTTTTACAGAAAAATCAGAAAAGGTGAGAAGCTGTTACTGCTGTAGAGGGCTTCCAGAAATCAGACACAAAGTGATATTGCCTGATTACAATGAATCAAAGAAATGAACCTGTATTATATGCAGCTATATTAACAAACTACCCAGTGAGGCAATGAAAGGAGTCATAGCTGACTTCCTTGCATTCTTCATGCAGTTTGAATTGATGATGAAGGTTTTAATGTCTGCTAGAAATGCATGAAGTAGTAATACATTTACCCTATTTTTCTTCCACTCTTAGTCAGTTTTCTAAAATATGAGGAAAAAAACTATTGTTTAAGTTATCCAGTGCTTGCAATATACTTGAATAAGAGATACTCTCTTTACAGAACACATAGTGCTGTGTATTCTTGAGTAGTTTAATAGCAAAATATTCTTTAGAGTATTGATCCAGAAGTGAAAACATGCTGTATTTTCTATATTGTATGTTGATCTTGTTTGGGGTTTTAAAAAGAAGAGATAAAATACTTTCAGAGAAGTTACTCTTGTGTGCAGAATTATAATTTGGGTATTTCCAAACATGCTTTGGTTTGCAGAACCTGCTGATTTTTGAAAATTTGATAGACCTGAAGCGTCAGTATGCATTTCCTATAGAAATTGAGGTGAGTGGAATTGCTGGGCTTTAGTGCTCCTAAGTAAAAAATTAGTATGGCTTCAACAGAGTAGTCACTGTAGGCCAGGACGGTTCTCACATACAGTGAAAGAGGATTCTGTATTGAATAAAATATTAAGTATTCCTCTAATGTTTTAAAATATACTTTTCTGAGAGAAATGCAGAATTGAAATTTAGAACACGCCTGCAGTGTAGTTAACTTTAATATACATTTTAGCACACTTGCTTTTGCAGTGATGAGTGGCTGTAGGAATAAGTAATTTTGCTCTTGCTCTTGCATTAATCATAACCATGGACAACCTGGGATTTCTGTTCATGTTAAATAGTTCTGATTATTTTTGGCACTTCTGTAATTGTAAATAAACTGAAAATTCAAAAGTAATAATAATTTTCAAACTTTATTTCTTGTTGTTTAGGTGCCTCTGGAAAGAAAGAAGCAGTACATTGCTATTAGAAAGGAGGCCAGGGATGCAGAGAATAGCGGTCAGGGTATGAAAGTCACTTATGACTATGAAAAAAAATGCATTCTTACCCTTTCATACAGTGTTCATTGATGTGTTGCTAATTGTCTTCTGTAGTAGAAGGAACAAATAAAAGCATTCAATGTGCTTAATCTAAAAACCAATTCCCAACCACCCTCAAGTTTTAATAGCAAATAAAGGCTTGCTTCTTGTAATTGTCTTGGTTAATAGTCTATTCTTTTTCCTATTTAGATGAACCCAAGTATTTAGCTTCTGCATCATACATGATGGATAGCAGTTTGAGTGAGGAAATGAGTCAGTTTGACTTTTCTACTGGAGTGCAAGGTTTTTCTTATAGCTCCCAAGATATTACAGCTAGCAGTGCTCGTTTCAGGAGAAAGGTAATTTTTTAGTGACTTATGTGCTGTGAGGAAGAAAAGTTTTATGCCTTGTAATAATTGCATACATTTGTTGGGGTGAAGAAAGAGAAATTTCTAGTCTTCTGTATTTGTTTTACTTGACTAAGAATGCATCCCTCCAGAAGATGAGGGAGAGGACTTGAGCTGTGTTGTGTCAGTCATTTTATTCTTCCCTTCTCTCTGGAGAAAAGCAGTGCCCTGCCTTGCGTTTCTAAAGTTGAATAATGTGAGTGAAGTCCAGCCAGAGTTGTAAAAAAGGTGCCTGTAAACAGTATACTGTGGTGGTTGTCTTCTCCCTCGTTCTGGCAGGTAGTAGAGTCTGAATTAACATTAACTTGACATCTGTTGGCACAGAAAATGAGATGATACGCGCAGCTGGTACATGTCTGTGGGAGGTGCCTGTTTGAACAACACATCTAATGTATTCCCTGTTGCACACACTGAGCATATAGTGGAATCTGGAAACGCAGATAAGATCAGAATGATTCATGGCTTTATGATGATTTTTTAAAAAATAAAGTATTGTTACTAATCATAGTAACACTTTTTTTTTCAGGAGCCCACAGAATACATGGTTTTAAATGATGAGATGGAACTTGAAATGGATGAATTCAACCAACATGAATGTATGGCTTCTATGACCACTCTGATTAAACATATGCAGAGGAACCAGATCACACCCAGAGTGGAGGAGGCCAGTATTAACCAAAATATTGGCAATCTTTCACTAACTGTACCAAGAAAAGGGAGTCATGATTGAATCTACTTGTTTATTTTCTTAGCTGTATTATAATGAGACTTGTGTGCTGGTAATTCTGTTTGATCCATAAAGTGAAATTATTTTTGCTCATTTCTTTTAAATTTCAGGGTACAGTTCCAGTAGATCTTCCTCTATGGATGAAATTTCTGCATGGCAAATTAGGAAACCCATCAGTACCACTGAATATTCGCCTCTTCATAGCAAAACTTATTGTTAACACTGAGGATGTGAGTCATTTTTTCGTCATATATTTTTCTGTTAACACAACAAGTTGTATTATAGTGTCAACTGTGTAACTTGTGGGGTAAAATATTTCAACAGCTGAGACTTTTGAGTCATTCAACTTGACTAATTTGACATGAAAAAAGGGTATGCATTCATAGCCCAAAATTCCAGATAGTGCCAGTATTTTGAATGTAATGTAGATGCTTTTTCTCCTAAACTCTACTTCTCTAAGTAGAAGGTGTCTACAATATATATCTTGTGTAAACTATAAGTAATGATTCTTTGGTGCTGAGCAAGGGCTGATTATATTTGCTATCTTTGCAGGTTTTTTTAATGGTCACAGGTAAGTCTTATGAGAACCCTTTGAGCTAAATGATATTCTTGTTGCATAAACATACTAAGATAGCATAACACATCTTTGCCTGAAAAGAAACGTTTCCTAACTCTCCTTGCGTAAAACATTCTCGTCCTATTTCATACAGTGATTTTAAAGTATAGTGTTTCTCTCTGGAATATTCCAAATCCAAAAAGACTGAATTTCCGAATTAAAACAAGCAGCTTTATACCCGTTTAATTCTACTTTTCGTAGTGAAGCTGTCTGAAGTGGAAGGATAGATGAATGACATACTCTTGAAAATCCTTTAGGGACAGGTTTTCTGAGTGAGAGCCATATTAAGTGGGCCCTAGTGAAATAATTAACTTTATGTAAATACTTGATAAAGGTTTATAAGCAGAAGTGAGGAATGTAGTTATGGATACTTTTTATTTTAAAGTTATTTTAATGTTTTTGTGATTGTTGCTTCAGAGGTTAAGCAAAGTGATAAGAGGTTGATTTAACAGTCTTACTTGTAATGATTATTGAATAAAAGGTTATTGAATAGTTGGATAATTTGTGTTTGTACACCGATTCTCCTGTTTTCTATAGGTTTTCCGACCTTACGCAAAGCAGTGGCTTGGTCCATTGCTGCAGCTTGTTGTTTCTGGAAATAATGGAGGTGAAGGGATTCATTATATGGTTGTGGAAACAGTAGTTACTGTCCTTTCCTGGAGAAGTGTAGCCACTCCCAAAGTAAGGAAATATGAAATTCATTTTTATTATTGTTATGACTATATGGTGATGAATGAGTGACTTTGTTATGATGCACTTATAATTATTTTCTACATCAGTTCACTGTTAATTTCAAATATAGCTTTATTTACTTGCTTGTCTTCATGAAAGAATAGCTGTCTTCATGTTGAAGTTACTATGTTTATTCTTACTCCCTGCAGGGAAGTATTAAGGATGAGATTTTAGCTAACAGATTGCTGGAATTCTTGATGAAGAATGCCTTTCACCCAAAAAGAGCTGTGTTCAGACACAATCTGGAAATCATAAAGACAGTTATAGAGTGTTGGAAGAACTGCCTCTCCATACCTTACAGGTAAGCATTTGGAAAATTGCTTTCTTTTATCAGTATTTCAAGAATATAAGTGAACATTATCAAATGAGATGAAAAGATAAAATCACCTGCAATAGTAAACTTTTTGTCCCTAGGTTTGACAGTGGAACTTTAGAACTGAACTAGCAAAAGATTGTAACTTTTTTTTCAAAACAACAGGGAAAAAGATGGGGAAAACGGGTAGAGGATTTCAACAGCAGTAACAAAAGCAGAAGTAATCTCTGCAAAGACTTAAGCTTCACTTGAAATTTTAGGTATTATCACTGAATATTGGTGCACTCTTCCTAAGATTTGTGTGATCTGTTCCTGAAGTTGTTGCAGAGAATTTGTGTGTTTACAATCTGTTTTTTTCTGTGAAGACTTCTTCATTGAAGCTAAATACTTTTCTGAATATAAGGTTTCTGCTGGTTTTGGTGGGAATGTATATGCATATATGCATACTTTCTGCTGCTTTTGGTGGAATTGTGTATATATGTATCTGTGTACACAGAATGAGTGATTTATAGTGTGTATATTTGGTTTTTTTCATGTATATTATTAACTTCATGTTTTTATCCAACAGTTTAATATTTGAGAAGTTTTCTAGTAGAGACCCTGATACAAAGGACAATTCAGTGGGAATTCAGCTGCTGGGAATTGTTCTTGCTAACAATTTACCTCCTTTTGACCCAAAATGTGAAATAGATCGTGTCAGGTGAGAAATGTGCCCTTTGGTGAAGGATTTTGATAAAAACTTAAGGCAAAGAGAGCAAGTCTAACTTCTCAGCATGAAGTCTGGCAACTGGATTGCTTGTTCAGTGGAATCCCATCATCCCTTTACTGTTGTCTGTCAGATGTAGTGCTTTTCTCGGTGCAAACTGCAGACCATATTTATTTTGGAAAAATATCTAGAAGGATGAAAACTTTTGTACAGTGGGTGCCTGGGTTGCAGTTTTGTGAGAATTGAGAGTCAGGAATTGTCAAAGCAGAGATTTGAGACACTGAAGGTGGAAAATCGTGTTGTGCTGTATTAAATTCTTCTAAAAGCAGTCAGTGTTCCCCTAGGCAGCTTAGGCAGGTTTTTGTTTCAGTTCAAAGCTGGATGCTGGAGTAGTGGCTTACAGTGGGTCTACCTTTTGTGTTAGGTATTTTCAGGTTTTGACCAGCAACATGGGCTTATTGAAGTATAAAGAAGTTTATGCAGCTGCAGCAGAAGTGTTGGGTCTTGCTCTTCAATACATTGCTGAGAGAGAAAACGTAAGTGAACTGTATTGTGTGTTCGAGCATTCCTGTCTTAATTCTGTGTACGTCTTTTATATGACTATTCAATTCATCTCCAAAAATGAATGTGCTTAAAATTCAGCAGTGTTTTTCCAGCAGTTCAAATTAAAAGTTTAAACTATTAACTTAAGAGGAAAAGAATTTGAGAGCAGACTAAATGTAGCGGTTTTGCCGTGCTGTTCTGGAGTTGCAGTGAATGGCTTTGTTCAGCTTTTACGGATCAGCAACTCTGATTGGTAAAACCTATCACTGGCATGGTACATTTGAAGTTGTTTTTTTGTTTGTTTTTTTTTAATTAAAAATAAAATTGCAAGTTGGGAGGTTTGGTACTACCTTTTGAATGTCTGTATATGAGGATGTTTTGTAACTTGCAAGTTTTGATGTAAAATTAAAAATAATAATAATATAGGTATTGTACTTAAGTTTGAATCCAGTTATTTTCTAGGTAGTGAATAAGGTGAATGCAAAACTGTTACTCACCAAAACCTTCAGTGGTAGAACTAGGGGGTAATGCTTGCTAATCTCAGAAGTCAGCTTGAAACAGATGCTAGAAGTACTTCTTTACGCTGCAGTTAGTGAACTACTGGAATTTGTTGCCAGAAAAGGTTCTAGGGGTAAGTAGTATCATCAGGTTCAAAGAGAAATCAGGCACGTTTGTGCTCCAAAGAAACCCCAAAACCATTAACAGGTTCTAAAAACTATAGAAAATAATGTACACTCTAAGATCCTTAAATTAATGACAGATGCATGTTGAGTTGTATGAGATAAAAGGAGGACAAAATGCAGCCAGGCTCATGTGCTCCCCATAAGCACCATTCTGCAGCTACTCTTGGAGACAGAAATACCAAGATATTGGCTAGGTGTCTTATTAGCCTAATGTTTTAGGTTATTCTTACTTCTCTCCCTACCATTCTTACTTCTTTCCTACGATTTACTTAATTGCGTTCTGGTTCTCTCACACTTCTTAGAGCATATTTCATAAATTGAATTCTTGCAGTCTTCTCTTTTGAAGTCTTCCAAGTTCCATTAAGAGCAGTATTTTGAATAAATGAGCAAAGATGGTGTAAATATCTTTATCCTATGAAAGGTGACATTAAGTGAAGGTTGCTGAATATTTTTCACCTTTTCACTAAAAATGCCTATTTTTTTTACATTCATTAATTGGAAATCTGCCAAGCTAAATTAGAAGCCACTTACTTTTTATTACATATATTTGTATATATTATACGTTTTATATTTTATATAAGCATACTGAACAATTTGTATTTCAAAATAAAGGCGGTGGTTTCAAACTGATCAAAGGAACCTCATAAAAGTGTTGTTTAAGCAGGCAATTGTGTTTCAGCCAGGCATAGCTGTACAGCAGCCATGAAGCACCATTAATGTCAATGTGAGGCAGGTGGATCTTACCTAGCAAAATGCAGTAGAATCAAACAGTACAGCAGCAGAACTATGTGTCATTAAAGTGGTTATGAGTTTCATGGCTATTCTTGTCTTACTGTCTTTCTCATTTTCAGGTACTTGAAGATCCAGTTTATGATTGTGTCGTAAACCAATTGAAACATCATCAGAATACCCAACAGGATAAGTTTATCCAGTGCTTGAATAAAGTTGTTAAGAATTTTCCACCTCTTGCTGACAGGTATGTCATGATTGTCATGGTATGTTCATTGTCGATCTAGAGGAGTGATAGAAAGTAACTTAATTTTCTTTGTGGGTTCTGGTTATGTTAAGGTTTATGAACGCAGTATTCTTTTTGATACCCAAACTTCATGGTGTGATGAAAACTTACTGTCTGGAAGTAATAAGGTGCCGGGCAGAAGAAGTACCTGATCTCCACTTGCAGTTAAAGGGTAAAGACTTTATCCAGATCATGAATCATAGGTGAGTGATCATGTGATTGCAAATGTGGATGCATAGTCTAAATTTCTTAGTAACACTTCCTGTGCTGGCCACAACAGTTTAAAATACAGAAGCGTTTATAATTCATGTTCACTTTTCAGTCACTGCTCTCCTAATTTGAGCTACTGGAATCTGGGAGTTAAGTATTAGAATGGTTAGTTCACTGTGAATGACGAAAAACCCTAAATAGCATTATAGTGAAGCAACACTAGAATGAGAATTTCTATAGTATGTGTTAGTTTAGTTATATTCTTACTCTTATATTGAACTCAGAAGTACATACCTAAAGCTCTTTATGCAAAACTAAATATTATTACTAAAATCTAAATAGATCTTCTGTTTCTGTGTGTAGCTGTGAAAAGTGATGCAACTATTATTTTTTTCCCGCACTCTCTTTTTAGGGATGATGAAAGGCAAAGGGTTTGTTTGGATATAGTGTACAAGATGCTGTCCAAACTAAAACCACTAGAACTTAAAGAACTTCTTCCTGGAGTGACAGGGTTCATTTCCCACCCTTCAGTAATATGTCGACAGCGCATGTATGATATCCTGATGTGGATTTATGATAATTACAGGTGTGTATTCACTGCAGATGATGTCTTTCAGGCAGAGTGAAAGTGTTTAAAACACTGTGTTCTAACAGCTTGGCCCTGGGGTTCTTCTTGTTCTCAGAAAGATAGAGCCTATGGTTTGCTGAAGTGGCTCTTGCCTTTTGTAGCAATTCTGTCCCTTGCACTAAGGGACAAAGACTTAGGCCTGAACTTTAGCCCAGAGCTAGGATGTTGCATCAGCACAGCATAATGGCATAAGAGGTCTTAGCTCTGATGTTCCCACTCTTGTTGCCAGAATTTATAACTAGTAACAACTGTACACTAAAGAGATCTGTTTATAGGTAGAAGGTGTATCATAGAATGGTTTGGGTTGGAAGAGGCCTTAAAGATGTTCTACTTCCAACCACCCTGACATGCGCAGGGACACCTTCCACTAGACCAAGCTGCTCAAAGCCCCATCCAGCCTGGCCTTGGAACACTTTCAGGGATGGAGAATCCACAAGGCACTTTAATATGATCTGGATCCCTTTAATCTGGGTGTATAAAGATGTTCTTTCTGTTTGGCCCTGTAGAGTACGGAACAGGCATGTTCTCTGCTTGACAAGTTGGTTGCTGTTAAATCGTTTTGGTTGTGTTCTGTTACATTTTTCCCAGAGATAACTGTTTGAGTGGATAAGTATTGTGACGAAAAAGTACAGGCAATTCTAACTCCAGCATCATGTGGGATAAGTTAATTCTTTGCCTCTCAGCTCTAACCTTGTGAACTCAGAATTGCTTCTGTTTGGCCTTTGTAATAAATATCTAACATGTATTACTTAGCTTTCTGATTTTTTCTTTTCTGTTTAGTGGAGTCACAAGAAATTTTTGGCAATTAAGATCTCATGTTATTAAAAACATAAAGAAAATGCACTGTTGTCATGCCAAATTGAGATTTCTGTAAGCAGGGCGTGTTCCTGCTTTTCTCCTGACATCCTCATGCTCTTATTTTATTACGAATTGTTTGAGAGAAGTCATTAAGAGACATTTTTCTCCTACCATTAGTGATCCAGAAAGCCAAGCAGATGGTGATTCTCAGGAAATACTCAAACTGGCAAAAGAAATGCTGCTTCAAGGACTAATAGACGAGAACGCTGACTTGCAGTGAGTAAACAGTGGTAAACAGTGTTGTGATGACTCTCTGAAGTCACGAATCCCAAAAGTGCATGCTTTGTTTATAACAGAAGAGTTGGTCCTTAGACCAACTGGTTTTATTGGTTTTATAAGTTAGTGTAAGAGTAACAGCGAGATAACATTGCTCCTTTTCTTCTAATAAGTTAATTTTATGTAATTGTGTCTGCAGATAACTAAAAATAACTTTATCCCTTGCCTTTACAGATTAATTGTTAGGAACTTTTGGAGTAATGAGACAAGGTTACCCACAAATACTCTTGATCGTATGCTGTCATTGCTAAATTCCTTATATTCCACCAAGATTGAAACGCAGTACTTGAGTCTAATCACAAATTTTCTGCTTGAAATGACTAGCAAGAGCCCAGATTATTCTAGAAAAATATTTGAGCATCCGCTGTCTGAATGCAGATTTCAGGTGAGTTGTAATGTGTTAACCTGTGTGCAGCCATATGATGAATTCTATTCCTAATGTAGGTACCACTTAGATAGGAATGGTGTAGTGAAGGAGATATTTGCAGGTGCATTTTGTGCTCCAGAACTAACAGCTGTGACAGTCAGGAGTTACGAATATTATCAGAAGTTTGCTGATTTTGGGGGGATAAAAATTTTGCTTTCTTTTAAAAAAAGAATTTAAGTAATTATATATATATGTACACACACATGCGCCAAGTATAGTTGATTTGTAGAGTACTGAAATACCTAAAAAGAGGGTAGTGGAGAGAAACTTCATAAAGAGAAAAATTGTGAATGGGGATACTGGTACAACAGCTGTAAATCAGTCCTCACTGACAAGTCCAAATCAGTGAGCTTCTTTGCTGAGCCTGTGGAGAACTTTGATGTGTTTAGGGTTTTTTTAGTAGTCAAATTCTGCCCCTGGGATGATGTTTTAAGTTCTGTAATTTTTGTTATCCTGTCTCAAGGAAAGAAGGCAAAAAGGCTGCATTCTTATTGTTCTTATTAAAACCTTTCTGTGTTCATAGGACTTTATAATTGATTCCAGTTGGCGTTATCGAAGTACTGTGCTCACACCTATGTTTTTGGGTACCCAAGCTTCTCATAGCACCCACAGGAATTCATCACAAGAAAGATCCATTTCTTCTTCTGGGTCAGTCAGTGGTCAAGTGAGGGCTACCCAAAGACAGTATGAATTTACACCTACACAGCATGCCAGTGAGTCCAGACCAGTGTCTTCTGAAATCTTCTTGTTTGCCATAGGAATGATTTAATTCTTGTTGCATATGGATTTTTAAATGTAAAAGTGAGAATGTCTGTAATGTTTTGTTTTCAAGGACTTCTTTCCTGTTATGAGAAAAAACATCCAGTCATATTTTTATCTCATGTTTATTTTATCTTCTGCCTAATGTAAAAGAAGTTTGTTTCTTAACTGCTTCAAATCTATTCTGCCTATAAACATATTTCAGGGGGAGAAAAATAGATCTTTTTACTTGATTTGTATGTGAATATGTTACAGATTTTTTTACAATTTTTTTTGCAGGCAGTAGAAGTTCTTTTAATTGGCTTACTGGAAGTAGCATTGACACGTTGGCAGAGTATGCAGTTCCTTCATCCTCTGAATCCGTGTCTTCATCCATGCTGTTGGTCAGCAAACGGAGTGAAAGATTCAAACAAGCAACATTTAAACCAGTGGGGCCAGATTTTGGGAAAAAAAGGTTGGGTTTGCCTGGAGATGAGATGGACGGCAAAACTAAAGGTTTGTAAACCTCAGGATACAATTTCTATATAAATATTACATTTTTATAGACCGTCTTTGTCAGTCTTGGCTGGCCGTCCATTCTAATTGAAGCTCAATTTGAGAGATTTTGTTTCCAGGTGTGTATGGCAGTATATGACATGTGGCAAAATGTTAGAATTGTGCTAGGAACAGCAAAACTGTCTGTTGCTAGATGAAATAACTTGCTGGATAAGAAACTAGCCAGTTTTATGTTTGCATTCCTACCTCTCCCTAAGATAATAGTAACATGAATATCTGAAAGTTCTGTTCTTTCTGGCTTAAATTTAACTGCTTATCTCTTTAAAGAAGAGATCTCTTTAAACATATTTTGTCCAAACTATTTCAGCTGTGCTGACACAATCTGTACCATATTGCAGTCTGTCATTAGAATTACCTGCTATTTTCTAAGAATGCTCCTTCATCCGCCCAGTTGATGACTGAAAAACATCAGTACTGTTCTGGAATGTGTTCTGGACTGGCTTAGGCTCCTTCTCCCTGTTCCTCCCCATTCCTCCCCATTTCACTCTTGCCTACCTTGTCATTAAAATTTTGACTGGAAGGATGAGTAGGAGTGGAGGCAGAGAGCTATACACTGACCTTTTCAATACCTGAGAGGTGTTCCAGGGCAGTTTTGAATGGACTGTGCTGAGCTAGTGAAACAGAGAGGTCGGTCTCTGGGCTTTTTCCAGGAAAGTACCAGACATAGTGTTTTGGTTTTGTTATCCCACTTTTCTTTCCTATGAAATGGACTGAAGTGAAGAGTCTGTAAAGTTGCCTTTCTCCATAACTGCCCTGATCAGGAATTGATCCGGTGACAGTTCTGTAATAGTAACTTTAAAAATACAGTACTATATTATTGATTACTCAATCTTTGAATATGTTTAGCACTTCTTTTATGTAGGAAGCTGTGTACTGCATGAAATACGGTGGAAATGCCATGGTTGTCTTCGAGCACTTAAAATCAATGTGTCATAGGGGGCAAAGTTGTTAGTGATTTTTAGTGCTTTTCCCAGTACAGTAGTTTGACCCTTATACCTCATCCACATGCTAAAAGTTTTTATATAAATGCTTATTACCTCTTCTCCTAAGAACAACTTAATTTGTTTTAATTTTCTATCTTGTATTGAGTTGTTTTATACAAAACTTTGGAGACGAGCTTCTAAGCTAGTAAATACAAAGGTTATGTTTGTTATTGCATGATTCTGCTGCCTTAAATCTGAACTGTGTTTAAGAAAGGAAAATCTGTGGACGTGGTTGTGTGTTCCCCAGGTATAGAAGAACGAGCAGAAATTCTAAGACTGCGCAGACGTTTCTTGAAGGACCAAGAGAAACTCAGTTTGATTTATGCTAGAAAAGGTGTGGCTGAGCAGAAAAGAGAAAAGGTTTGTCAGTCCAAATTAGTTTAAAACCTTAAGTCCTAATGCCATTTGCAGTCTTCTACTTCACCTATAGAGATAACTTTGTGAAGAAAGGGCAGGTATAAGATACTGGTTGCTGCTTTAAGAGCTTTAGAAGGTTTTATTTGGAAATCATGCTATTTATGGACTTAAAGCTAAATAATGTTAGTTGCCATGACTGAAGAAAGAGGAGGATGGTAAAATTTCCAGTCTATCAATTAATGGTGTGTGAAGTGATTTTACATGATGGGCTCCCTAACACCTATGTGAAGCTTTTTGCAGGTGTCCTACTGGAAACTAGGAGCCTTGAAACTAGAGTATGCTGCTGAAATAGTTGGCAAACATTATCCAGTATCTGAAGATGAACTCAAAAATATGGCACAGCTAATGGACTAACCAAAACAGTTGCACAGTTTAAACCTGAAGGAATGTCACTAATTATCATTTGCTGAGTGTTTACCAAGACCAGAAACTTAGTCCTACATGGGTTTCCTGACTGTGTTACATGCAAACAATAAGTTTGTGGGTTTAAGCTCTAAGTTTTTCATAGCTTAATGTTACTAAAAATAATATATAATATCGTACAAAAAATGACAGCAGTTAAACCAAGAGCAAAGGAGCCCAGGACTGAGCTCCCAGTTTGAGACACTTATAATTCTTTGCAGCTTCAGATGACTATAAACAGACCTTATGTCTGGAGGAACCACACAGACGCTTATTTTAACCAATTTATATTTACTTGCAGGCTAAAGCTACCATTTTATAAAATCATTGAATAGTTAGGGTTGGAAAGGACCTTAAGATCATCCAGTTCCAACCCCCCTGCCATGGGCAGGGACACCTTGCACTAAACCATGCCACCCAAGTCTATGTCCAGCCTGGCCTTGAACACCACCAGGCGTGAAGCATTCACACCTTCCCCGGGCAACCCATTCCAGTGCCTCACCACCCTTAAAGTAAATAACTTCCTCCTTATATCCCGTCTAAACTTCCCCTGTTTAAGTTTGAACCCATTACCCACTGTCCTGTCACTACAGTCCCTAATGAAGAGTCCTTCCCCAGCACCCTTATAGCACCCCTTCAGATACTGAAAGGCTGCTATGAGGTCTGTACGCAGCCTTCTCTTCTCCAGGCTGAACAGACCCAACTTTCTCATCCTATCATCATATGGGAGGTGCTCCAGTCCCATGATCATCGTCATGGCCCTCCTCTGGACTTGTTCCAAGAGTTCAATGTCCTTTTTATGTTGAGGACACCAGAACTGTACACAATACTCCAAGTGAGGTCTCACAAGAGCAGAGTAGAGGGG
>JAOEHY010000789.1:0-11983 GCA_025447955.1 Psilopsiagon aurifrons | reverse complement strand
GTTGGACAGAGCCTTGGGTGATATGGTTTAGTGTGAGGTGTCCCTGCCCATGGCAGGGGGGTGGAACTAGATGATCTGAAGGTACTTTCCAACCCTAACTATTCTATAATTCTATGATTATACAATACAACTAGTCATAATAATAATTAAACTGGAAATTACAAAAAAGGAGAGATAAACCATAGAAACAATAAACACATGTGATGCACAGTGCAGTTGATCACCGCGCACTGACCAGTACCCAATCTAACCTAAGCAGTGATTGGTCCCTGCCAGGTGACTCCCTCCATTTTATATACTGGGCATCATGTGCTGTGGTATGGAATACCGTTTTGGTCAGGTGCCCTGTCTCAGCTCATTCCCAGCTTCTTGTGCCCCTCCTCACGGGCAGAGCATGAGAGACTGAAAAGTCCTTGATTACGGCAGACAGCAATGAGCAATAAGCAGTTGTTGATAAAACATCATCGTTTTATCAACATTATTGTCAGATTAAAGCCAAAACACAGCACTGTACTAGCTATTAGGAAAAAAATTAACTTTATTCCAGCCAAAACCAGGACAATTAATTAATTATTCAGCAGGAGCATCATGCTTCCTTCATGTTTTCATTTCACTGTAAAGGCCTGATCTACTTACCAACTCCTTGGAGAGACCCACCCTGTGACTCTTTGTCTGCCAAGGAAGATCATGGTCTACTTTGCTTAGGTCAAAACAGGATCATCCTCCAGGAGCTGATTCCGCTCACTGTGGAAAAATACATCCACTTATGAGGATTCAATCTGCGTACCCTAAACTCTGGCCAGATTCAGAGGTTGGGCTCTACTTTGGATTCATTTCTCATCATGCTGGTGTGAGGTTTTCCTGATACCTCTGCTTTAATCAATCTTTTTGTCTGTTGATTTAGCTTATCAATGTGGCATACTCATGAATAACTGTGTGAGGATACAAACAGTGTGCAGATTAGACCCAGCATTTGAATGCTGGCTATGTCTGCATCACAGCCTAGCTACCTCTTGAACTCCAGATAGTGTTTTCCTTAAACCACCTTCTGTGCATATAAGAAGGACTTGAAACTTTTCTGCAGTCCTGGAGCCCAGCCCAGTGGGATTGCCAGGTCAGCATGGGAGAGCATAGTCCTGCTGCTCCCTGACGTGCCACGTGAATCAGCCCAGTAACCAGAAATCAAGCCCTGAGCAGGCAACACCTTGTGATGGTGATATGCAGCAGACCTGGAAGTCACATGGGCATAGTCTAAGTATTTTGCCACACAGAGCTCACTGCAGTGCATACAAAGTTCATATGCCTGAAAATAATAGCTGTCTCAAGTTCTCCATCGTGCATCTATGTAAATACCATCACTGTTATGAGATACACGTGAAAGAGGGTCATAAGTACAGACCTTGTCAAACTTTTGTGGCTTAACTTCTATAAATAATATTCAGATTGATTCCACAGTATGATTATTAATTCACCACTGGCTAGATAAGAAAATGGTTTTTTAAATGTTTCTAATGAAAGTAATGAATATTTACCTATCTGCCTCTATTTTTTCCTTTTTAAAAAACAGAGAAATGGAAATGTCTTTATAGGCTGTGTAAATGAATGCAATATAAAGGGTTACACTAATATATCCACAATTTTTAATATAGTTTATAATTTTTAATTATATACCAAAGAAAAAGTAAATGCTTGTATCAAGATGATGTAGATATCAAGATGATGACCATCCTTTGAAGGAGCCCACAAGTCACAGCTTCCATGATTCCCAACTTAAAGTTAGCCCAAGCACATAATTGCAGCTTAGATTGTTATTGTTTGTATAACTATTGCACTTCCTGGCTTTATGGACTGAAAAAAAGAAGCCTAAATTCTACCAAATTGAATGCATAAATAGTAGTGTCAGCTTGCTGAAATAGCTGCAGTGAAGAACTGTACCAGATTTGAACTGAGAATCCTGTTTCAAAGGCTATGCTGTTTTGCTGATACAAACCCTCAACAATGCAGTGTCTGGAAGTATTTCAGCATCAAGATTTCCATCTGGCCCACAATTTTAATGCCTGAAGTGTCCTACTACACTGTCAAAACCAGAAAAAGGGGACATCTGGATGACTTGTCACTAGCAGTGACCAAGTACTCCTAGATGAGAGCCTTGCGAAGAGGAATGGTCTAGACTGCAGTCAAGATGAGTGGGTCACACATGGATTTCATAGAATCATAGAATCATTTAGTGTGGAAAAGACCTTTGAGATCATCTGGTTCAACCATTAACCTAACACTGTGAAATCCGTCACTAAACCCTGTTCCTGAGTACCACATCTACACGTCTCTTAAATACCTCCAGGGATGGTGACTCAACCACTTCCCTAAGCAGCTTGTTCCTGTGCTTGCAGCTTTTTTGGTGAAGAATTTTTTCGTAATATCCAATCTAAACCTCTCCCAGCACAACCTGAGATTGTTTCCTCTTGTCCTACTGCTTGTTACTTGAGAGAAGAGACTGACCCCCCCCCTTGTTACAACCTCCTTTCAGGTATCTGTAGGGACCAGTAAGGTCTCCTCTGAGCCTCCTTTTATCCTGGCTAAACAGCTCCAGTTCCCTCAGCTGCTCCCTGTAAGACTTGTGCTCCAGACCCTTCACCAGCTTTGCTGCCCTTCTCTGGACCTGCTCCAGTTTCAGACCATCTAGTTCCAGAGGAGGTATAGGTGCCATTCTTCCTCCTTGAGGTGAAACAGATTTCACCCTGCTTGCACTGGAGAGTTAAAACCAGCCATCTCCATTGCACAGTGTGTTTTGCAGACTGTGGTTCATGAGTGTGGCATGCACTGGCAGCAGAGAGACGATGGAAGACAGCTGCTAGTGATATCTAACTCTTTATATGATGTTTGACTCTTGTCTAGGCCTGACTGGTTGCTCTGATATGCAGTCCTATTTATCTGACCTGTGACGCTTTTGACTTGGCTCAGGAAATCCCTAAGTCCTCAAACAGGAAACAGTTCGAATAGGCATTTTGCTCTAAGCACTTGGTATAACCAGCTTCAATAGGATTTGAGGAACTGAAGTTTAGAACAAGTTTCCCTGACTGTAGATGATTTCTTAAAATGAGCCCTTAGCTGATTATAACCCCCAATTAAGAGATTCCTTGTTAGCTTTACATTGTTTAAAATTACTATTTTCTCACTTGCAAGCAAATTGGAAGACTGGATTTCATTTTGGAGTTGATTACAGTCTCATATTTCACAGTCATCCTTGGTATTTATGGGAAACAGAAAACCATGGTCTGACTTAGGCATGGATAAATGGGTAAATCAGAACATCTTTAGATCTGCAAATTGTATCTGCCTATCTGATGTTGTGACCTGTGGTCTCCATCCATACTGCTGGAAAACTTTGATGGAAAGTGTGGAGACTTGTTATGGTAAGTTTCCAGAGCCACATGTATCATCGATCAGATATGCCTGGAACACACACATAAACAAATGAAAATTGGTAAACTGCAGTTAAACAAGATGAGGATGACTCACTGCAGACTGAGTACAACCCACTCATCTCCCCAAACAGCACGAGATATGGCACAGCTGCCTTTGAACTCACCCTCAGAGAACTAGTGGCATTAACAAGGGAAAATATGTAAGTTTTCTAGCCCAGCTGCTCTTGTCAATGGTCTGGTTTGTGTGCAAAACCCATCCATCACCCCCAGTTTCTCCTGGGAATCTTGCCTGCTGTGAATGCCTCATCATAGCAAGATCTCAGTGGGGTCAGCAAAGGTATTTGCTTGAAAAGTTTGGAGCCCTGTTTTATCTGTAACCAAAAACTTGGTCCCTGAGAGAAAAAAAAAATCTTATATCCATGAATGTTTGAGGCTGTCCTCAATGTTTGCATTAGAGTATTTGTTCCTTCGACAGCTGCATACAGCCCAGTTTTCAGGCTATCTCCAGCTGAGGATGAAATTGTGGAGCATGAGTGATTGGTCTTTGCTACTCCTAGCAGAAATGCTTGTTTGCTGACCAAAATGGGCATGACACAGCATGCAACACAAATATGAAAAACTGCTCTGCTCTGCAGGGCTTGCAATCCAAGAGGTGGACGCAGAAAAGAAGACACTGCAAAAACATGAAGGACTGAGTGTAAATAGAGAGATAAGGTAGTGTTCAGGAACAAGATTGATGTTACAAATGACAAGGGTCATATTTTTTTCTTGAAGCAAATAAAACCTTCCTGAACCCCTTTGTGAACATCACTTGGGTTATGCCAAGCCTTTGATATATGAGGAGTGAGTCCAAGGCACATCAATGTAGCATCTTGGAAGCAAAATCCGTTCAGACTCCTTTCAGAGTCACCAGGTAATAGAGGAGACATCAGCACAGAGCTTACACATCAGGAAAGCTTAATAAATTCAATGCCAGTATCTTAACTCAAAAGTACTGGAGCCTTGCTGTTTCACTTCCCTCAACATATATAATGTCATCTGCTTGGATAATGTTTAGCTTTCCGTAAGAAATGTCTTTATATGCCTGATACTTTCTAGATAGCTACAGCAGCATCCATGCGTTAAAAATCTTTTTCCCTGAAAAAGCCAGTGTCAAACCTCCTGGAGGTGGTTGCAATTCACAGGTATCAAAGTAAAGCCGTACACTTTAACTCCCTTTGCCATCATTCATCTCTTGATACCGAAAATGAGAATGGGACTTCTCTGTTGAAATGCTTGCTTCTGGAGCATCATGTTGCTGGCATTTACACTGTCAAAAAATGACAGGAACCATGAAAAATCTGTTGTTGTCAATCCAGTTAAATCTAACATGATTTAGTCTGCAAATACCCCTGGATTAGAAGAGGGTTTCTCTGTTTTGTATAGTCAGACTGGCAGGTTTTGGACATGAAATTATTTTCTGCTTACAAGGGAAGAAAAGCTGTGTAGAGGAGAAAAAAAAATAAAGAAAGGAAAAAAAACCACACCAAAATGGTCTGTAAAATTACGTTCATGTGAGACAAATTCTTCCCAAACAGCATTCATTAAAGAGAATGAATTGCCATTTCTTATTCCCCTGAGAAATTGAATTTTATTTTTCATGTATGTTGAAGGGACTTAGAACATAAGACTTATCTCCATTAGTAGATGCAATGTTTTGTTAACTGTTGTGGTTTAAGCTGAGCCCAGGACATTAACATATACTAAGGATGATTAATTTGCTTGCACAAATATATCCTGGAGGTAGCAAATACGTAAGAAATGTATCAGAGAAAAGAATTAAGCAAGCAGTATTAAACCCTTAACTGTGATATTCAGCTTCACTGAAAGACCTGAACTGCAGCAGACAGTAAATCTTTCTTTAAGATCTGATGCATAGTAAGAAGGGATGGAGTAAGAGCTCCCAAACAAATAGCCAGTTGAACTCTTCCTCTACAAGAGTTTATAACTCATCTATAAGAAGAGCCGTGGTTACCTGATCTCATTTCTTTGCTGTAGGAAGGATTTTGAAAAGCAGGTTTGTGCTGGAAACAAACGATATCCCAGTGAAACACACAGCAGAAAAATCAATAGATTTTGCTCAATAGATCAACAGAAAAAGTCTTAGAAGGGTGTTCATCAACTAACAAAACCAAAACCAAGTGGTTGCAGAAATTCATTCTAGACTGGTATGACAGTTGCACTGGTTTGTTTGGGGTGTGAGACAGTGAGCTGACAGGAGAGTCCTCCGAGCAGGCTGATATCTTCATAGTAACCACTCTGAGAGTCTCTGATTTTTCTTTTTCTCTTTTTTTTCTCTTTGGAAACAACCATACCGCTGAGATGTATGATAGACAGACAGCACGTTTCAGATTTAGGTGTTTAGTTCCTACTGAGCCTCAGCTCCTCTCAGTTTAGGGGGAAGAAGGGGCTGTATTCCCCTCTCCCTATTCTCCGTTGCCATTTCTGCAATCAATGCCTTCAGGTAGCCCAGCACTGCTGGGGACAAGCCCAAGAGGTCTGGGCACACTGTGCAGCTGGCCAGCTGCCAACCAAGTGTAGCACTCTTGTGCAAGTAATTGACATGAACACAGCTGAAAAGATCAAGGCAATTGTTGGTTGAGATGAAAGAGCATCCTCTTTGAATGCAAAAGAAGGGATGAAGGCAGCCTGAGTTTGCTGTTCATATTCAAAGTGGAAAATATAAATAAATAAATAAATAAATAAATAAATAAATAAATAAAAGAAGGTCTTGTGACAGAGAAATCTCAGTGAGTATTTATGTTCAGTGCTTTGGACATCAGCTGGACCTTTCCTTATGCTGGGGTTGGAGTTAAAGAAGAGAAAAAGGGAAGCATAAGAACAGGGATATTGCTCTCAAGTGTGGCAAAAATTTCTCTGCTGGGCACTGACTTGTGCACTCCAGTTCCTTCCCTGAGTCTGGCTAACCATAGGTCAAAGTTCACAGCCCCCAAGGCTCTGCCAGACCCCTCAGGGTTCTAACATTCACAGTGCACAAACCAGCTAAATAGAGCACTTAGATCTTCATTAATAGCATGAAGGCAATGAACAATGCTGACTTTTGAAATGTTATCTTTTTCCACTTTAATTCTTGTTAAGAGAAATGTGGCAGTTCAGACTTCTCAAAACTGATTTCAGGCACCCAGCAAACTTAGGCACATCCAGTCTCAGACATTTTGGAGATTTTGTCTGTAATTGGTAAAGCCAGATGTTTGAGAACAAGTGCAAGCAGACACCTTAGGAAGAACTCTGAATCTATTATTCACTGGGTATTCACCCATCATCTTGACTTACAACACTTATTTACAACACAAACAATATTTGTCATAAAAATCAGTTACAATATAGAAATTCCTGTTTTCAGCTGGTAAGGTCTGAAACACAGTTCACAGCTACAGAGGTACTCATCGCCCAGTCAGAAACTGTTTGATTTTAATCTGTGGACACCAGCAGAAAATACTCTCTGTACAGAGCATCTCTGATGCTTTTGACAGGGCTGTGTAAAATGTTCCATTTCCTGCCCTCTCCACAAAAACATCAGCCATGTCACATCCTCTAATGATAAGGTGGAGCCTTTATCTTAGTCTCTAGAGTGCTGTGTTTTAGCTCAACCTTTTAGCTTGTATAACCTCTGCTGTCAATCAGTATGTTGGTTGCTCTGCTCCATGCGTTTTCTGCTGCCAGACTCTTCTTTGTGAGGGCCAAATGTTTCTTCATGATAGCTACAACCTTGGAGGAAACTTACCTCCACTGGACACAGTTTATCTGAAGAACTATGGTTGTAATAATGACACATACTCTGCTCATCAGATTTCCATGCACATAACACTGACATTATTGCTTCCTCTCTCTTCCTTTGCTCTGCAAAGCTCTAAGGAGAATGTAGGGAGGAAGAGGCAGGCACCCAGTTTCCTCTATCTTTAGCACATCATGTACCCTGGAGCAGTTTCACAATGTTCCCAGTGTAAATAGTGCTGTTTTAATAATGCACGGTTTTCTATTCACCTTAATTCTAGTCCCAGCACACTGCCATCTTGAGTTCAGAGAAAGTTCTTGCTGGTTTGTTTGCTTGCATTTGTTCTTCCTGGGCTCAAAGAGTTTCTCTTTTTCCAGCCCAAACATAAATAAGATTAGTTTTTAATAATTATTTGTAAGAAAACTGCTTCATCCAAGTACTTCATGAGTGAATGGTCCCCTGTGGGTATGTAATAGTAATTGCAAAGCTTATTTTTATGCACCCAGTGGCATTATAGGAAAATAAATGTTGAGTACTATGAAGCAATTAATCCTTAACTCTCCTGGGAGTTTGATAGGTAGTTATTACTATCTTTAGCTTATAGACTAAGGTGAGCAACAGGAGCTGGATAATTTGCCCTTGCCCTAGAGACCAAGGACAAGATTCTAGTCTGCTTGTATCGAGTAGATCCTTTTAATTGAAACATTCTGTTCAGATGTTCCACATTCTGCTCTGATATACCCACCTCTGCTGCTCTCTTAGCTTTATGAGGATATGGGCAGGTGGAAATTTCTGGAACTTTTCAGCTGGGTAACTGCTGGGAATGGCTGGAGACAGAAAGAGTAAGTCTGAGATTGTAGCTCTGCTGGATGGTAGTCAACTTGTTTTAGATTCCTCCTAGGGCTACACTAGTACCTGCACACAAGCCCACACCACCCTGAGTAAGGAGACTTAAAACACAGTAAACCACCAACTACTTATGCTGCATTTTGCAAATAATGAAGTCCTATATGTGGATGTAATTATCTTGTTTGCAAAACAACACAGTGAATGTTTTGTTACCACTAATCCCAATACAAATAATACATAGAAATACATTCCACAGTTTGTTTATGGAATGTCATGCCATTACTTTATTTAAATAAAGTTACAAAGCGGAAAGCAGAGTAGATGTACTGTGTTGGGTTTGCAGAGAAAGCTAAATGAGGAACATAACCCCAAGAGCACATAACAGCAAACCCAGCCTTCAGCAAACTGCTGCATGAATCAACTCTCAAATATTGTCCTTCTAGACACTACTGTTAATACTTGTATTTCTGATTGCTGGGGCAGAGAATTAAAGAATACAGATAAGAAAAAAACCTATGTGCTCTTATATACTTCTACTGTTACCCTTCACAAAAAAAAAAAAATTAAAAAAAAAAATTAAAAAAAATTAAAATCTTACATTCATTTGATATTTTTCCAAATAATTCCCAGAAAGATGAGCCATTTAATGACGGATGCTTCAGCTCAGATGTAAATTATCATTAAGGAAAAGGGTTAAATAACAGTAACAACATAAAACAGCCACAGAGAAGATGCACTAGCCCAAGACAGTGATCACTGAAGTAACTATGCTGCTAGTGATGTGACAAGGAATTAGGTCAAGGCTTTCTGGAATTTTTCATGACTGGGATAAGGAAAAATTCTAGCCTTCTGGTTGGCTGCATCAGTCTATTAGCAGAGACACTGTTCAATACCAAGCAGCTACTTCCAACCTCACATCATATTTCTGAAGCCTTGTAAAACCTTTCACAGAGATATTTCGAATGGAAAGAAAGTGGGGCAAATACCAACCTATCAGCAGGACAGCGAAACAGAAGTTGAACTTCAGTGTACTTAATGGAAAGCGAAGCAAATGAGCAAAATGTCCCACAATGTATCTAACTGATTTACACAGAGGTGGGCTCTAAACAGAACCATCCTTTGGAGGAGAAACATCTTGGTATCGTAATGCATCACTAAGTCACCTAATCATAGAATCATAGAATGGTTTTGGTTGAAAGAGACCTTAAAGACCATACAGTTCCAATCACTCTGCCATGGGCAAGGACACCTTCCACTAGGCCAAGCAGCCCTTGTCCTGTTACTTCATGTCCTTGCAAAAAGTCCCTCTCCAGCTTTCTTGTCAGCCCCTTTAGGCTCTGGAAACTGCTCTAAGGTTTTCCTGGAGCCTTCTCTTCTCCAAGCTGAACAAGCCCAGCTCTCTCAGCCTGTCTCCATAGCAGAGGTACTCCATCCCTCAGAGCATTCCCATGGCATCATCTAGACTTGCTCCAATAGGAATGCTCCTGTACCCAAGGCAAGAAAAATAAAGGTTTAATCCATGACTGTCACTATGCCACTTTGTAAAACAACAGTGCACCAGCATTTTGAATCCTTCTGGCTCCTGCCCGTGTCCCAAAAAGTAAATAAATGGGGACAAAAGCAGGTACAGAAGAGGATAAAAATGATGCCAAATGTATGGCACAGGCTCCAGGCTTCCAGCCTCCAAAACAGGGACTGATACAAAATCTCTAGCCACATGGAGAAGACAATGAGTGCTCCCTGGTACTGCCCATGTAAGATTTGGGGGCATGGGATTAAATGAGCAGGATGTGGTTTCAAATCAAACACAAAGGCTGCTCCCAGCCCCATGGAGTTCACAATATGCCTACAGGATATCAGTCTCTCTTAACCTCCATCCAGTGGAATCCACAGGGCAAAATGTACCATTCAGGCTGAGACCTTTTCTGTAAAATCACTGTTATGAGACACAAAACCTTCAGATTCACCCTCTGCAAAGAAACTAAAGAGCAACATCTGCCAATACCTTCGCCTCTCCCCCAGAGGGAAATCCGTCTTTAACAGGCTCCTTGAAAGCCTTCAGGTTGCATGAATAAATGAAATAAGCAAACACAAAGTGGCTATTATTAGAAGCGAGATGCCGTGACCAGCTGATCGGTCATTCCACTTTTATTTTATGATACAAACTGAGCTTTATATAGCTTTCTTGCCTATTTAAATTGTTGTACAACTAATTGATGTAATTAACATCTTCTCCCTCTTTTTACACTGGCAATTATAAGCCACCATCAGGCTTACAATGAGAAACAAGAGATAGAACTATGTTTTTTCATCTAAAATGCAAAGGAAAAGCAAAAAAAAGTAGTCCTTCAGACAGCAAAGAAAAGCACAGGTCTTTCCATAAAGGGTCAAGGGGGGAAAAGATACTAAACTCTTTTTTCTCACCCTTTGTATGTTATCTTTAGAAAGTGAAATGTTTAGTGATTTCTTAACAAGAGGCAGAGACTGGATATAACTTTAGGATTTTAACCCTCAAGCCCTTTCTCTAGAAACTGCAGCTTTCCTAGCTGTGTCAGCAGGTTGAACAGCCTGGAATCAGGCTGGGCCTCCCAAATATGAGGATTTCTTTTCTCTCTTCAGCAGGTGGCTTGAAAGACACTAAATCTGTCCATCTGCTGGAGTTTAAAAATCCATCAGGACTGGGGATAAAAGAACAGCAAGAAAGATACTACGATTCTTATTGTTACTGTTCTTCATAAGACTTGTTTAGGTTTTCATGCTAAAGCAAGCTTATGCCTCTGGTTTCTCTTGAGTTGAAAAGAGAATATTACTTAATATTAAATGAAATGCTCCATCTCATGCTGGAGAGTGGAGGGATTTCCACGTTTGCATCAAAAAATAAGGTTGACCTGGTCTTGAGCTGTTCCTCCAAAATAAGAAACCTAAAATCGTCGTCTCATTGACCTGCATTTTGGAACTTCTATCTCTTTTTTCTGGGGGGAAGGACAGAGAAAGGACACACAGATTCACTGAATGGGTTGCAATTTACAAACTTTCATCCCCTTAATCCCCTTGTAACCAAGCAGCTATTCCACAGGAAGCCAAATGCCCCAATCAACCATTTTATCTCCTTTCCTAACACTACTCAACACACTTGTAGAGCACATGGCAATACTGGGCCATCTTCGGCGCCTCTACCCATCACCCCTACTAACAAGAACATTTCCCCCTATCCATCTCAGCATCTCTTAGGGATGAACCCAGTAAGGACTCTCCAGGCTCTGCAAAGGGATGAGATGCTTTTGTACTGCAAACTGTGGATCTGCAAAGTCCTCACTGTGGAGCTGGAGGAATCCCATAGTGACTGCATCAGCTCAGAGGGAAAAATTTAAAATTAAGCTCTGCTGATTTCCTTAGCCTTGGTTTCTCCTCAACCCATTCCAATGCTTTAAAAGGTCAAAAATAATAATTTTGAAAAGCATGAAAATGTGATAAACCTACAACAGAAATAATAATAATAATAATAAAAAAAAAAAAAGGCAAGGAAAGAGAGAGAAGGAAGGAGAAAAACAAAAAAGGGGGAAGCAGAAAAGGGAGGGGAAGGGTGAAGATATATAAAAAGTGGGAGAAGGGAAAACAGAGGGAAAAGGGAAATAAAAGAAAGAAGGTGATAGAAGGGGGAAAGGAAAAAGAAGGATGGAAACAGGGAAACAAAACAAAAAAAGGAAGAGAGAGAAAAGGGGAAGATAGTGAAAAGGAAACATAGGAGATAGAAGAGAATGGGAAAGGGAGAAGAAAGGGAAAAGAGAAAGAGGAAAAAAGGAGAGAAGAAGGAAAAGAAGGAAAAATGGGAAGAAGAAAGAAAAAGAATCGAGAAAAGGAAAACTCAAACAAAAGGGAAATTAACAAAGAGGAAAAGGAGAAGGGGTGAAGGGAAGAGAGAGGGAGGGAAAAG
>JAOEHY010000787.1:0-10541 GCA_025447955.1 Psilopsiagon aurifrons | reverse complement strand
ATCACTACTGCTACCACCAATAATAATAATGACCAGGGAAATACAAGGGAAGAGAATACAACTGCTCACCACCCAATGAACGAGCCGTGAACTGACTCTTCCAGGTTCCTGCCTCCAGTTTTTATGTCCTGGGCATGACATGCTGTGGCATGCAATACCTGTTTGGTCAGTTTGGGTCAGGTGTCCTGACTCTGCTTCCTCTCGGCTTCCCTTCCTCCCTGGCAGAGCATGAGATGCAGAAAGTCCTTGGTCAGACCAAACATTCTAAGCACTAACTGAAAACATTGGTGTTATCAGCGCTGTTCCCAGGCCAAAAGTCAAAAACATAGTGCTGCACCAGCTACCAAGAAGGAGAAAAATGACTGCTACTGCTGAACTCGGGACAGTATCCACCCCTTATTCCATACCATTCACGTCATGCTCAGATCCCACATTCTCAATATACCATCACATGTATATATATATACATATACACACACACAGAGGGAGAGAGATCATCCCTTAGTGCATGGGCCAATTCCTGTAAAGCTGCTGAGTCCACCCGGTCCATGATGTAGGGCTCCATCTCTTGTAACAGTCTTTCAGAGCAGGGGAGGCTGTGTGCAGTGTTGGATCGCTGCCTGCTGATGCGGATTGTTCCTTTACTGCAGAACTCGTCTGGTTTCATTAAAGTTCATTCTTTGTTGGGATGTGGGTCAGAGAGGCAGCCACTGATGACCTGAAGACATCTAGCTGGTGGGCTATTAAAGTATTACATAGCAGGCAACAGCATACAATTGAGTTCATTGGCTGTTTTCCCCTAAAATCAAATCCCCTTGAGGTACACATCGGATGTCCCCATCTTCCTGCATTACCCAAGTATATCCAGGTCCCTGAGCAAAAGCAATCCCACAACTGGGTTTGCCTTTACCTGAAGCAGGAATAACCCAGACTAACTTCCCCAGCAAATTCTTTATGTAAATTCTTAATAACCACAGGAACTTGGTTGCCCTCTACAGTATGTAGAAGTTCTGGCTGGGCTGGACCAGCCCTGTTGGCAGATCCTCTGGTCTTGACCAGTGAAGTGGCCTTTGGTAAATGTGTATCCCAATGTTTGAAAGTCCCACCACCCATTGCTCTCAGTGTAGTTTTTAATAGCCCATTGTACTGTTTGATTTTCCCAGAGGCTGGTGCATGTTAGGGGATGTGATATACCCACTCAATGCCATGCTCATTGGCCCAAATGTCTATAAAGCTGTTCCAGAAATGAGTCCCATTGTCTGACTCAATTCTCTCTGGGGTACCATGTCGCCACAAAATCTGTTTCTCAAGGCCCAGGATAGTGTTCCGGGCAGTGGCGTGGGGCACAGCGTATGTTTCTAGCCATCTGGTGGTTGCTTCCATCATGGTAAGCACATGGCACTTGCCTTAGCGGGTTGGTGGGAGTGTGATATAATCAATCTGCCTGGCCTCCCCACATTTGAACTTCAGCCATCGTCCTCCACACCAAAGAGGCTTTAAACGTTTAGCTTGCTTAATTGCTGCACATGTTTCACAGTCATGAAAAACCTGGACAATAGTGTCCATTGTTAAGTCCACCCCTCAATCATGAGCCCATCTGTATATTGCATCTCTGCCCTGATGGCCTGGAGTGTCATGGGCCCACAGGCCAAAAATAATTCACCCTTATGTTGCCAATCTAAGTCCATCTGAGCCACTTTAATTTTAGCAGCTTTATCCACTTGTTGGTTGTTCTGGTGTTCCTCAGTGGCCTGACTCTTGGGTACATGAGCATCTACATGGCATACCTTCACCACCAGGTTTTGCACCAGGGCAGCAATATCTTGCCACAGTGCAGCAGCTCAGATGGGTTTACCTCTGCATCCCCAGTTGCTCTGCTTCCATTGCTGCAACCACCCCCATAGGGCACTTGCCACCATCCATGAGTCAGTATAGAGATACAGTACTGGCCACTTTTCTCGTTCAGCAATGTCCAAGGCCAGCTGGATGGCTTTCATTTCTGCAAACTGACTCGATTCACCCTTTCCTTCAGCAGTTTCTGAAAATTGTCATTGAGGACTCCATACAGCTGCCTACCATCTCCAATGCTTTCCCACAATACAACAGGACCCATCAGTAAACAAGGCATATTGCTCTTCACTTCCTGACAGTTCATTATACGGTGGGGTCTCTTCAGCATGCATCAACTCTCCCTCCTTTTGTGACATTCCAAAATATTTACCCTCTGGCCAGTCCATGATGACTGCTAGAATTCCTGGACAACTGTAATTTCCTATTTGAGCTCGCTGTATAATTAGTGCAGCCCACTTACTCCATGTAGTGTTGGTTGCATGATGTGTAGAGGAGACCCTGCCTTTGAACATCCAGCCCAGCATAGGCAACTGGGCTGCTAGAAGGAGCTGTGCTTCAGTGTCAATCACTTCCAAAGCAGCTCAAACCCCTTCACAGGCTGCCAGTATCTCTTTTTCAGTTGGGGTATAGCTTGTCTCAGATCCTCTGTATCCCTGACTCCAAAAACAGAGGGATTGACCTTGAGTCTCCCCTGGAGCTTCCTGCCCAGAGGCTCTAGGTAGGACCATTCTCCCCAGCTGCGATGTACAGTATGTTTTTTACATCTGGCCGGTCCGGACTGGTCTGAGGGCTACTGTATGAACTATCTCTCATTTAATTTGCTCAAAGGCTTATTGTTGCTTAGGGCCCTATTTAAAATCGTTCTTCTTCCAGGCCACATGATAGAGAGGGCTTACAATCAAACAGTAATTCAGGATGTACATCCTCCAGAACCCCACAGCACCCAAAAAAAGCTTGTGTTTCTTATTAGTTGGTGGAGACATTGCTGTTATCTTGTTGATCACATCTGTGGGGATCTGGCTACGTCCATCTTGCCATTTCATTCTCAAAAATCCAATCTCTTGTACAGGCCCCTTGACCTTTCTCTGTTTTATGGCAAAACCGGCTTTCAGCAGGATTTGAATTATTTTCCTCCTCTTCTCAAAGACTTCTTCTGCTGTATCACCCCACACAATAATGTCATCAATGTATTGCAGGTCTTCTGGAGCTTGCCCCTGTTTCAGTGCAGTCTGGATCCATCCATGGCAGATGGCAGGGCTGTGTTTCCATCCATGGGACAGTCGGTTACAAGTGCACTGGATGCCCCTCCAAGTAAAAGCAAACTGTGGCCTGCACTCTGCTGCCAAAGGAATTGAGAAAAATGCATTGGCAATATCAATCGTGGCATACCATTTGGCTGCCTTTGACTCCAGTTCATGCTGAAGTACTAGCATGTCCGGTATGGCAGCACTCAAGGGTGGTGTGACTTCATTCATGCCACAATAGTCTACTGTTAGTCTCCACTCTCCATTAGACTTTCACACTGGCTATATGGGGCTATTAAAGTGTGAGTGCATCCTACTGATCACTCCTTGACTCTACAGATAAGCTTATGGATGGGAATCAGGGAGTATCGGTTGGTGCAATATTGCCACTTGTGCACAGTTGTGGTCATGATTGGCACTTGTTGTTCTTCTACCTTCAGCAACCCCACAACAGAAGCATCCTCTGAGAGAACAGGCAAGGTGGACAGCTGCTCAATTTCCTCTGTCTCCAAAGCAGCAATACCAAAAGCCCACTGGCACCCTTTTGGGTCTTTGAAGTACCCTCTCCTGAGGTAATCTATGCCAAGGATGCATGGAGCCTTTGGACCAGTCACAATGGGGTGTTTTTGCCATTCCCTTCCAGTCAAGCTGATTTCAGCCTCCACTACAGTCAACTCTTGGGATCCTCCTGTCACTCCAGAAATATAAATGGGTTCCACCCCTTGGCAGCTTGATGGCATCAGGGTACACTGTGCACCGATATCTACTAGAGCCTTATATTTCTGAGGGACTGATGTGCCAGGCCATTTAATCCACACAGTGCAGTAAAGCCTATTGTCACCTACCTCCATCTGGCTGGAGGCGGGGCCCCTCTAATAGTCATCACATTGGTCACTCACGTCTTGTTGACAGGGATTATTCCTTATCACAGGAGCTGAAGTAAAATCAGCTCTTCCACTCCATCTGGGAACCTGCTCACCAGGGACTGAAGTCACAGCCTTCATGGGGTGATCAGCCTTGACCTTTGTTCTCCTCTTCAATTTACACACCCATTCCTCCAAAACTGAGGTAGGCTTTCCATCCCACTCTGTCATATCTTCTTTGTGATCCCACAGGTAAAACCATAGGGTGGCCCATGGTGTATACTTTCTCTATCTTCTCTCTCGAACAGTAGGACGTCTTTTGTTAATAGCTGAGATGCATGCTGGTACACATGAAGAGCTGGATAGATCAGATAAGATTGTCTCTCAATTCCTTGAGGTCCTGGGACAGTTTTTCCACAGCTGAGATGATGGAAGGGGTGAGACTGTCTTCGATCTCTCTGAGTTTATGAATCATTTCATCCACTGTTGGTGGTATTATGTCATTCCAGGTTACTGTTTCCAATGAATGGGCATATGATGAGGTGCATTCCGTGTAAATTTCTGCCACATGGGTCATGTACGTTCGACTTCATCTGGATCCATGGGTATACCACCGTTATTCGGCTTGATATGATAGATCATTTCTACAATGGCTGATTCCCTCAGAGACTGGATGCCTTTTTCTAGAGTAGTCCACTTGGCCGAATGGCTCATGACATCATCCTTGTATGGAAACCTTTCTTTCACAGCTACTAAGAGCCGCCTCCAAAGACTGAAGGACTATTTCTCTTTTGCAATTGCTTTGTCAATTATCCCTTCCCTAACAAGTGATCCTAGCTGCTTGGCTTCACTACCTACTAGTTCATGACCATCAGTCCCATTGTCCCAGCATCGGAGCAACCAGGTGATAATGTGCTCCCTGGCTGATGGGTAAAGTCTTTTCGCATATTCTATAGCTTGGTTGAGGTCTGAGATTGGGAAGTCACCTCTTCTTCTTTTTCTTCATCATGTGATGATGACTCCTGGTCAGATGCTGTCCCAGGCAGTGAGTACATTGTTTCTTCATCTTGCTTTATCTTTCTTGCCTCTTTTTTGCCTTTCTCCTTGCATACAGGGGCAACCAGCATTAGTACGAGTTGGTCCTCTGGTTTAGCTGCAGTGATTATCACTGTGGTTTGATTAGCTGCTGTACTTGT
Source organism: Psilopsiagon aurifrons (assembly GCA_025447955.1). Lineage (NCBI taxonomy): Eukaryota > Metazoa > Chordata > Aves > Psittaciformes > Psittacidae > Psilopsiagon > Psilopsiagon aurifrons. The sequence continues at coordinate 5,387 of JAOEHY010000787.1, read as the reverse complement.
CATTGGGGTTTGAGTAGTGGCTGTACTTGCCACTGGTGGTGGTGTAGCTGCTGCACTTGGAGCTGCAGTAGCTGCATTGTCCATTACAGTTGAAGTTTGAGTAGCTACTGTACTTGTCTCTGGGGTTGGTGTAGCTGCTGTGCTTGGAGCTGGAGCAGCCACACCATCCACTGCTCTGCCCTCAGATCCAGAGACATTTTTTTCCTCTTGAAGGTGCTGGATGGTGTGAACAGGGCTCTGTAAACACAGGCCAAGCCCCAGCGTGCTGCCATGATTTGTCCATCGCTGGTGTGACCAGAATAACAACACACCTCCTTTAAGTGTTTTAATACTTTTTCTGGATTTTGCACTAGTTCAGTGGTGAAGTTCCAAAGCGCCAGAGGGGCCCACGGGCCTAGATACTTACCCATACTATCCCACACACCCTGCCACCCATGATTATCCAGCCTCGGGGAAAATCTCTCGGTCCTCCTATATCATCGTTTAATCTAGACAAGGCCAAAACCTGATTCTGCATAACTCTCCGTACCAGACAAAATGTTTGTGGGTAAAACACACTCTGTATGCGCACCAACACGGTGATGCCCATCACAATCAGCAAGCAGGTCCCAAGGGTACTTAAAGGCCATTCAAAACCTTCAAAATTCTCAAACAATGCTGTAAACAGTCGGGGGGGGGGGAGGCGGGGGCTGGGAACATAAAAGAATGTCTCCTTCACAAGTTAACCACCCAAGGAGGTGAAAAGAGATGTGTAATTGCTAAGCACTTCTATTAGATACCTCTCAAAGTACAGAGGTGGTGACAACACTGGGAATGAAAGCCTGGTCAGTTTCATGATCACTGAGTCTATTGGATTACAAGTCATTCCAATAAAGTACAATGAAACAAGAACCTAAGCCCAAACCCCATGTCTGAAAAATGCTAAGAGAGCAAATACCGTCCGCAAGTAAAGTACCGCATGCTGAACCTGTGAGATCCAGAGCAACAACTTTGAGAGCCAACAAATCAGCATTGTGACAAGTGAGACAATCCTGTCTCAACCCTTTGTGCCCCACGTTGGGTGCCAAAAAGAACTATCATGGTTTAAGCCGTAAATCATGCAGTTTGCTCACTCACTCCCCCCTCTTTCTTCCCCCTGACTCTGGGGGGTTTTGGGGGGAGGAGAACAATCGAAAGAATGTAACACCCACAGGCTGAGATAAGAACAGCCCTGCAACTAAGGTATAACACAGATCACTACTGCTACCACCAATAATAATAATAAGGACCAGGGAAATACGAGGAAGAGAATACAACTGCTCACCACCTAATGACAGAGCCATAAACTAACTCTTCCAGGTTCCTGCCTTCAGTTTTTATGTCCTGGGCATGACATGCTGTGGCATGCAATACCTGTTTGGTCAGTTTGGGTCAGGTGTCCTGTTTCTGCTTCCTCTCGGCTTCCCCTCCTCCCTGGCAGAGCATGAGATGCAGAAAGTCCTTGGTCAGACCAAACATTCTAAGCATTAACTGAAAACATCAGTGTTATCAGCGCTGTTCTCAGGCCAAAAGTCAAAAACACAGTGCTGCACCAGCTACCAAGAAGGAGAAAAATGACTGCTACTGCTGAACCCAAGACAGAAGGGAATGAGAGCAGGCAGTGGTGCTATGCTGCTCCAAACATACAGGCATTTAAATGCAAGCAAAATTAATTTGATCCAATATGAAGAAACTGAAACTGAATGACAACAAAGGTACATCAGCCTCTCAAACACATTCTCTATAACAAGTGACTTACCTCTAACATCAGTAGTGTCATCTTCAGAAAAAGAAACCCTTTCAGGAAAGCGTGATTGGTTTTGAGAGACCTTGTCCCTTAACATGAGCGGCAATCTCAGGGGATGCGGGACAGAAAAAATTACTCATGTTTTCCAAAAGCTTCAAAAATGCCCAACATTGTATGGTGCTCTCTCATGCACCTCTATTAAACGTGAAGAAAGGGGGAGACCTGAAAGTTACAGACATTCTCTTATCAACAACCTCAACTCAGGAGAGTAGAAAAACCTTCTGACACACTCATGAATATTCCCCAAAATCCTGCTACCTGACAGCTGCTAACATTCAGCAATGTCCATCTTACCCCTGTTTACAACACATCACCAATGTGAGAGAAGGAATAAACAAAAGCATGGGCATTTTCACTACAGACGAGAAGAAAACAGAAGAAACCCATGTGAATCAACTGCAACAGCAGGTTTGGGGACATCCTGATTACAAAGAGAACTCCTTCCCCTCTCTCATAGAGAAAGAACAGAAAAAAGCATTTTACAAAGCTTCTGTTTGACCAATGACATTCCACACAAAAACCAAATGATTAAAGACATATATAGCAGTTATCTTCAAAAGCAGTGATACCACTGAGAACGACAGGCTGCAAAGATATGTAGAACTTCTGGAGTTATCTATCAGCATTCTCTATCCCCTGCCATGGAAAATTCTACCTCCACAGCTAAGCAGGCATTCTCTCAGGCAATACTCTTCCCAGCTCAAGGTCATGCTCCCCATAACACTGACACAGGCCCTACTCAGTAGCATCACTGCCACAATACTCAGAGGTTGCTGCATCACAAGGACATGCCTCAGCTGTAAACCCCTCTCAGGTCATGACCCAGGTCTTTGCACATACTCACCTTCCCTCAGGATTGGCACCACAACATATGGAGTGTTACCTTTTCTGCACACTAAAGTTCCATTTGAAATTGATTTCTTAAAAATGTTTGAATTAGAGCTCTGACACATCTGGTTCCAGGCCACACAGATCATATTCTTCAAGAGAACCACAGTAAATGCTAGAAAACCAGAGCTGGGCGTGTATATCCAGACATCAAAATGAGCCACATGTGACAACACGATACACCAACTCTACCAAAGCTGATGATGCAGGTACACAAGGAGAGGAAGTCAAGCACACAGAGATTACAGCCACCTCCTCATATTTCCTAAGAAATCCTGTCTCAGCAGGACCAACAAACCATCACAGCTACACCAGTGCCTGTGGAATTGCTATAGATGCCCACCACTATACAAAGGCAGCAGGTTGAAACATTAACTTCCTACAACAACCTTTCCAAATCAGGAGCAAAAAGATTAATCAGACAGTATTCAGCAGGCAACATCCCACCAGCTCTTACCCAACACAATTTCCTTATGCTAGGCAGCAGCAGTACAAAGGACTGTCTGTGGTGGGAGGTACTCATAAACTCAAAAGACATTGTTGGCAATTCAATACAACACACTGTCACAAGACCCAGAAGGCTCTCCTTTGGGCATCCCCCACTCCAGGACATGCATTCTCAGGACACGTATGTCATCTCCAATTATTGCCTTACTACATGACCAGTAATCCTCCCAAAAATTTCCAATTCAGACAAGTCTTCCCCTTGCTCAAGGTCATCCTTCATATCATGAGGTGATAAGGTCCTGCTCCAAGCCATTGCCAGATTCACCTCTCTGACAGTGTTCTCTTCCCCAATTGAGGTTTGACTCTAGTATTTGTGAATCCTACCAAACAATGACAGGAATTAAAAAAAAAACCAAACCAACTGTATCACACAGACTGTGTGCAGGGCAAGAACGGTGGTGACAGAAAAGCTCTGTATGGCAATGGAGTTCATTACATTCTATGACAGAACAACCCAAATGTAGACAAGGCCCCCAGTGGAAAAGATTATATTGGTTCTGTAGGAAAATTTGAATTTAGTAGTTTGTTATCTGGGGCTTTCTGTTTGTTTTTTTCCTTTGTAAGTGTGTGGCTGTTGATGCAAATATTTAAAGAACATCAAAACAGCCCAGTGTATGACATGTCACTTCTGTGGTCAGGAGCACAAATCAGTAACTGCTGCCATCAGTGAGAGCAACAGGAAAAACATACTGGCCATATCATATGTGTTCAGCAGACTCTCTGTAGTTGACCCTTCAAGTTCTGTTATCGCAGATGCAATTGATCCACTGGGACCTCTGGTACACCTCTGAAATGTTACACATATATTTCTAGAGACAGTGTGGGCACAGCTGTGATGGAAGCAGGCACTGATTTCCTTCTGTGAGATAAGAACCTGAATTATCATCAGCACAGCACAACATTACAATACCACCCAATGCAGAGCAGAGTTTGCAGTCCTTATAAGAGCATTCCAGTTCTTCCTTGAGGCTGTAAATGGGAAAGATACAAATACTGAAAGAGCATCGAACAGGCCAGAAACAGAAATCTACAGCATGATGGGAGGCAGAAAGAGGGGAGAGGCAGAAATACATAGGAAAACTTCCACTTCTGACACCTGTGGTGGTTCACAGTCCTCTGACTGAATATTTTACGGTACTGAGCAGATTTACAACATCCTTGCTAAAGAACACTAAAATTCCTACCTAATTTCATTATGAATCTGGTGAGGGAATTAAAATGGAGAAAATCCATCACAGTTAGGGAAACTCCTGAAATCCCAAATGTCACCTGGCGTCATCTCTCCTCAGAGGAAAATCAAAGAAGAAAATAAAACACCCCATATAACACCAGGGATTACCTTCTAGGAAAGATCTTCCCCTTGACATCCATCAGAAAGTGATGGGATACTACACTCAGGACACAGAGGAAGATGCCAAGATTCCTGCACAGCACCCACAGCCCTGAAGACCAAGGGCCTGAGATCGGCTCACAGTAGGCTCACAGCGGGAGGACGGACGACAAGGACGAAAGGAACAGAGGGCGTTGGGGGAAGGGGTGAGAGGAGAGGAAAGGAGGGAGGGAGCGCCACTGACCGTCTCCAGCAAAGCGGGGACATCCGGCTGCGTCTCCTTCCCCGCAGAACCAGACGGAGGAGGGAAGTTGGGGCTGAAAACCATCAAGTCGCTCTTGACCGCGCCGTCCGACACACACAGGCTCCGGCTCTGGCGCTGCGAGTACGACCAGCTCCCCACTTCGCTGGCGCACACGACCGTGGCCGGACAGGGACCCGACAGCACGGCCGACCGCGCCGCCCACCGAGACGCACCGTACAGCACCACCGCCAGCAGGAACAGGCTCGACACAGCGCAAATGGCCACCACCAGCCACACGTTCGTCGTCGTCACCAACGCAGCTCCCGCTGCAATGCCCTCCGCGGCCGCCAGCACCTCCCCCGAAGAGCCCACGCCCGCGGCCGCAAGCGCCGCCTCTGCGCCCTCCACCAGCGACACGCTGAGCGTGGCCGTGGCCGAGCGAGCCGGCTCGCCGTGGTCCCGCACCACGATGACCAGGCGCTGCCGAGGGCCGTCCGCCTCCTCCAGCGCCCGCGCCGTGCTCACCTCGCCGCTGTACAGCCCCACGCGGAACGGGCCCTTGCCCCGCGGCTCCCACAGCTCGTAGCGCAGCC
>JAOEHY010000786.1:0-13018 GCA_025447955.1 Psilopsiagon aurifrons | reverse complement strand
CCCGCCCGCCCCTCTCCCCTTACGGGCTGCCGCCCTGCAGCTCCCCGCCGCCTTGCCGCTGTACGCGGAAGCGGCTCCGGTGGGGTTTCCCACCTTCCTTGGGCTGTGCTGGTCCTGCCCGCTGCTAGCGCCGGCCGCGGCCTGGATCGGCGCTTCCAGGCTGATCGTGCGCGTTGCGGCCCAGGCCCGGGAGTGCTCCGGTTGCCCTGGGCCTCGCTGGGAGCCTGAGGCGGTGGCTGCCAGGCCCGGCCCCGTGTGTGGCGTTCTGTTACGGGCAACACGCGGGGGGAGCGTGGACCGTTGGGGACGGGGAGTGGAGGTTTCCCTTATAAATAGCCCGTTTCCTTTGATCCCACGCCAGGAGTTCCACCGTTATCTGGCGTTTCTGTGGCGACACATACTGAGTCCTCAAACGCGTCGGGGAGGTTGCTCAAGCGCGCCCGTCCCCTCAGGAGGCCGGGGGTGACAGTGGTTAACGCTGGTGTCAAAGGGCCGTTGTGTTACTTGAATGCCGTTCGACACTGTTTCCTGTTGCTTGTATATGTGGGGCTTTACGTGGCCGTGGGGCTTTCTGCCCATGAAAGCAGAAGAAATTGCGACGAAGAATATAGTTAGAATATGTGGTCTTTGTAGCTTTGGTTAAGTTTGAGCTAACGGGTACTTTTGCAGGTGTTAGTCTGTCTTCATCTCATTAAGCTTTGCAGTGCTTGGGATGCCTGCATTCACACAGCATGTTCTCCCTCCAGGGGCACCTAGCTTAAAAGAGAAAGCTGGGGATCCTGTTTGTCTTAATTATAGAAGTGTATTTGGGTAATGAGCGTGGCTGTGCGGGAGTGGGAGGAGTGACAAGACTGCATCCCACCAGAGCTTGGATTTACCTTTGTGCTCCTCCTTGACTGCCTCCGGGCTGGAGTGTTTCGTAGGAGGAATCACGCAGTGGTTTACTCCCAGCAAGTCTGGGTGAGTTGGATATGCGTTAGCAGTTTCTCTGCTTCCAGCACATTTGCAGGTTTCCAGTGTTATATAGCTGATACAGGCCTATGTAGGCGCTTATTTGCACCCCCTGAACCTCAGAGACTCTGTTTAAGAGGAGGGTGATTATGTGTCAGGAGGCCCAAGATGAACTAGTGCATATTTTATCTTCAGCCTTCGCATCCCTGTGAGCATTCAGAAAAAGTGGAGTGCTGCCTTATTTATTGTAGCACTTGAACTTGTTAGCTTTGCACAGCAGAGATAACTAGGCACAATCACACATAATGATAGGGACAGGTTTATAAACCTCAGACTTAAGACCTGGTGAAGAATGCTCAGCTCAACTCACACATATCTCATTTTTGCACAGCAGTCTGGTCTGTGTTTAGCTGCTGGCCATTTGGGTAAAGGGTTATGCTGTGAGGAAAAGGCTGAAAGCCATTTCCTCCTGTGCCAGCCACATGTTTTCTGTGCCCTTAGTTCAGCAAATCTATCTATGTGTGTTTAGTTATGTTTAGGATAAGGAAAGTTACTTGGGATCATTTCATGATTTCTTTCCAAGCGTGATGGAGTGGAGATCACCTGAGTGATCTTTAGTTTTCAGTGAAGCTTAGAGAAAGGAAGGAAACTTAGTTTTCCTTTAGGTTTTGCCGGAGACTGTATGGGAGCAACATTACTATCTCAATCTTCTGGCTTTTTGTTTGGGTTTTTTTATGATGTCTAAGTTCAGACTTCAGTTCCTGCTTTCTGTAATGGAACTGTAACTGATGACACTGCTGTTTTAGTAATGCAGGTGGGGCCATCATGGTTTTTTTTCCTGAAGCTGCCTAGGTTGTTTGATGATCCAGTCAACAACTGACAGCCTGCAATACTTCGGGTCATTACAGGTTTATGTTGGGAGTTAGTGTTATATTCTAGTGATTTTTTTCTCTTCATTGCTTTTTTCCTGTCTCTGTGTCTTTATCCCTTTCCAGCAGGTCTGACAGACTTTTAGCAGTGCTTGCTGTGGGGGCAGTGCTGGTGAGGGAGTTACTCAGCAGTTACTACGTGCTTTGTTTTTTCTCAAGTAATTCATACTTGGGTAGTTTCATTTTTAAGAAACCCATCTCCGTTTTATAAATGCATATTAATTGTAAATGCAACCACTATTTTGTGGTTGAAATACTAATTATTAAGTCTAAAATGAAAACTATTAATTTTGTAATGGTTTAGATAAAGTTTCTAGCACCATCACTGAACTGGTGCTTTCCCCTTGTTTTTTGTTAGAGGGGAAAGCTCATCTAGATGATTTTGCTGGACTACTTCATGCATTAGCCAGCGCAATAGGGAAGTGCGTTTACATGTAACTGTTCTCTCATGGACTACTTGGACCTTCCTGACTTTGTGAAAATAGGGTATTCTCTGAAGTTCTATATGTAAAAATAACAGCCATCAGATTTAGTGGTAGAAAATATATAGCATGAGAACAGCATCACACTTGCAGGAAATAAGATGGGAAAACCCAATAGTTTTCAGTAAAAAAATGGTTATGAACTTTTAAGAATGCATCTATTAAGGCAGTTTTAACTGATAGTATTTGTAAGCAGTTGGTTACATGGAGTGACTTTGCTGTCACCTTAAAGCATAGTTTTCTAGACTGTGCAAAACTGCCTTTATGTAGTCCTTACTGAAGAGTAGGGCATACCTGACTGAATCAATAGTGTACCTGCTGTTCAGGTTCATGCTGTGACATGTTTGAAATCGCTTAGGTCATGTTTTGTTGTGGTAGCCCTGTTTGTTGGGATCTGTTTCCACAAACTACATAGTTACCACTGTTGCATTTGCTAATAGTATCTTGCCCTTGTTACTAGCTGGATTGTGACAGGAAATTATGCTTCAGCTGAAACTCTTGATTTTACTTTTATTCCTTCTGAACAACGTGCTTGCATTGCATAGAACTCATTTCAGGAATTGAACTGTAGGTTGTTTTTGGAATATCATCTGGTTTTCCATCTCCTTGTAAAATAGGAACTGTTGTCACTGCCGGCATCATGTTAGTCGTATAAACTCAGATGCTTTTATTCCCAACCAAGCAATACATTTAATGTGCTGCATCCTTAAATTACAAAGTCTTCTATTTGAAATGTAGGCATTAGATAAACATTTTAGTTCAAGTGTATTAGTTGAGGTTTTTGTTATTAGGCTACTTAAGCAAAAAAAAAAGGAGCAGAAAGACCTTAATGCTTTGTTTTATAGAGAAGGTTAATGTATTTAGGATTAATCTACTTGCAATTGTAATTGGTGTATTGAATAAAATTTCACATGTTGGCTAGAGAAATAATTTCCAGGTTTTAATGATTTGTTCTTCATTTTCAGAAAGCTTTTGACAGTATATCTGCATCATATAAACTTCCACCAGGGCATGAGAACTTGCCTGTCTCCTCAGCAGAAGGAGGGACTGGTTTGGGTTAGGAGGTGGCCAGCTGCTTTTCTGAGTTCAGCGTTGGACAGTCTTGGGTTTATTTCCTAATTCTTTCTTTACTCTTGGTGTTTCTTGCAGAAATTTGTCTGTTTACTAATAAGTGAGAGTATAGAGAGGAGTCTAATTATCCTGATTAAGAACTGTCTAAAATTGATCTGTAAGGCCAGGCACTGGTTTTCTGACAGAGGTTCTTAACAAATCCCTCCAGTGGCTAAAGTAGTGAAGGCTCTGAAAATATCTTTTTAGATAAATGTTTGAATTCTTCAGAAGATCAAACACAGTTGAAATGCATCAAGTAAAGGTGAAAGACCCTTGGGGTTGTTTGGTGGATTTTAGTTCTAAGGTGATATTGGTTAAGAAAGTGGCAAGTAGTGTGATGATACGGACTGGTTTTACTCCCTTCCAGAAAACAGCCGCTTGTTCTATAACTGAGTTGTTAAACACTTGGACCTTAGAAAACCCTCGACCCTAAAATAGATTCCTGGCATAACCATGGATGTCTTTCAGAATGCGTTCTTCCTGTTACAAGGCATAAGGAGAAGGTTATTACCTTCCTGTCGAAGGTTATTTTTGTGTTCAGATACTCTTCTGTGTGGAATGAGACGATGTTTGTTTAAAGTGCAGGGCAGCTTGGGTTTTTGCTCCATGAGGTTACCTAATTGCAAAGAAACTGCTGTTGGTACTCGGGGAACTGTGAAGTTGATGTTTCTCCTGTTTTCTGCTAGATGACTGGTGCTTTCGGTTGTTTTTACTTCATACAAATGTGGTTGTAAATGTTTATTTACCCTAGTTCCTAATAGAAGCTGCTGCACATGTTGATGTTTGTTTTGGATAATGGAACCCAGTGATGCTTGTTCCCCTTGTGTTTTTCCTCTTTTCACTTCTGGGTTTCCACATGTCAGCACATGTGGAACTTTATTTTCACACTGATAAATAGAAGTAGCAAGTTTGATTAGTATTTTTAGTTTAAGGATGTTAGCTTAAACTTCCTGAGTTTCAAGAAAGAAACATAATGGTGAATAAGGGGGTTAAGAGTTTCTGTATGCCAGTACTTCTAGTAGTTATAGTAATATTAAAGATGGAAAGGTGTATAATATACAAGTTTGACAGTATAATAACAGGAATCCCCTGAAAATTCAGGATTTATGAGATACAGCTTTCAGGAACAGTAAGAATGTGCTAGCTAAAGCCCTTTAAGTCCTTCAGAAGAGCGGTACTGTACCTGTTGATGTAAAATTTACTTGCGTTTTGAGACTGCTCTATGAAATTGCTGATAGATTTGGGACCTGAGTTTGCAGTTAAGTGGTGAAGAGATCAGAAGAGCTTCTGTTTGCATTTTGTTCCTTTTAGCAGAGTTTTGAGCTCCGTTTTCTTACTGTTTCTTTTGGCAGCCATATTTGCATGGCACTTTCATTTTCATACAGGAAAGAGAAGCAGCTGGTAAAATACATGAGTGAATGAAGTCCAAAGATAACAGGGTCAAGGTTTATCTTTGAGTCTTTTAAGACTGGTTACAAATCCTATGAAAGGTGAGTCTGAGGCTAGTACTATCCAGCCTTGTCTTTTAATTTGTATAAGGTACATACTGATTTGAGGGAATGAAGTTCTTGGAAGTGACAGTTTCAGTTCTAGGTCAGCTGCTATTGGGAATATTAATCTGCTTTGGAGCATTCATGGACAGTCCAGTGGCTGAAGTTGAGACCCTCATCTGTGCTGGAGGTGTCTCTGTTGTTAATTGCAGGGTGTAAGGTAATAGTAGAAGATACCTGTTTGGGAGAAAGGCAGGGATTCCTTGGTAGATACCCTACACTTGCTAGAATAAAAGGTGTTCTTGTGCAATCATCTTTGGAAATAGAACCTGGGATTAGAATACCAAACAGGATTAGGTTTTTAAGAATGTCTTTATTTCCTTCCAGTGTCTCACAAATAATACATGTTTGTCTGGGGAAAAAATGGTTGTCAGTGCTGCATCTCTGTTGCATTGCTAAGGAGTTTAAAGCCCAAGTAGTTCCAGGTTTGTTTTTGTTAATCCAGTGAGGTGCTGGACTACTAAATGCACATCAGGGATCAAATAAATGGTTTTGCCTGATTGGGGTTTTATGTTTGGTTATGTTGGCTTTTTTTTCCCTAGGCTCTGTCCCAGAGGCATCAAGTAGGCATCTCTGCCTAGGTTGAATATTAAGCTTGTTGCAGTCCTGCAAATTAGATAATTCAGGTGATACATGCTTTTGTGTTTGTTTCTCTGACTGCAGTGTCTCTTGTGCCTTCTCTTGCAGTTTAACCTGCAGACTGAGATCTCTAACTTGACTGTCAATAGTGGATTTTAATCTTCCCTTTTTACCAGCATGTTTATTTTTGTGGATTTACCTATGGATCTGTGCTCTTCTGCCCTTCGAATTACTTGGGACTTAGAAGTGGGTTCTTGTGCCCTTCTATGATCAGGTGTTTCTGATGATTTATATACACTGTTTCTGTAAGATTTATATACACTTGGCAAAGCTGAAAAGTGCTTGTAGTAAATGTTGGTTAGAGCCAAATGTCACATCTAGGATAGGTGAATGAGCAAGTCATCCTTTGAACAGCGTTCATTAGAAACTGGTGTAAGCATTCAGACACAGGAGTGTCTTAGGTTTGCCCTCCTTCAGTTTATTCTCTATCAGCAAGAGTGTATTTCTGACTTACTCATTCTACCAGCTGAAACTTGCCTAATCCTGGAGAAGAAGTTACACATGACCAAGTGCTCTCCCAAGTCCCAGTTTGTTGGAGCCTAGCACGTGTCTAGACATGCTGAAACCCAGAGTGGTTTAGGTAGTACAAATTTCATAAACAGTTAACAATAATTCCCCTTGTGCTACTGAGAAGAAATGTAACAGTCTCCTAATTCTTTGGAGATGTTTTTCCAAACTCTGCTACTTCCTAATTTCATTAAACCACAATTTATAAGATAAACCCCTTAATTTGAGCTGGTGAGGAGGATAGCAGGAGTGGTGGCAGCAGTCTGCTGGGAAGCTATAGAACACTTAGCCAAACTGGAGATGGTGGCTGGCTGTTAATGGCCTGACAGGATTCTGATCACAGAGTAGCAGCAGTCTCTTCATTTTTCTCTCGGTATTTCTAGTAATCTCTTAAATTAGCAGGGCCGGAAATGTATTTCTAAGTAAAATACACTGTCATTGATGCTGGTGACAGTGCTGCTGGCATGCTGCTTAAAAGCTGCTTATTTGTTCAGGGCGCATAGTTATTGAACGCTCCCTCTTCTTTGTTTTCCTACAAGCTGTGTTTACTGACAGTTTCTCATAAGCAGTTTTTTGTTGAGCCTTGCAGTGTTTATCTAAAAGTGAACTAGATAAATCAGTGGTGCTCCTGGACTGTGTTCCGGTAGTGATTCAGATCAAACTCAGTGGATCTTGTGACTACTGAGCAAGGTCCAGTTCCTCTGTACTATGAGACTTGCCTCACTTTGGTGAGGGCACACCTCCAGTACTATGTTCAGTTTTAAGCTCCTTCTTACGAGAAAGCTATAGGGGTGCTGGAGCAGGTCAAGAGAATGGCAATGGAGCTGGTGCAGGGCCTGGAGTACAGGTGTGATGAGGAACAGCTGAGGGACCTGGAGGGTTTAGTCTGGAGAAGAGAAGGCTCGTGGGGGACCTCATCACTCCCTACAGCTGCCTGACAGGAGGATGGAGCAAGGCGAGTGTCAGCCTCTTCTCACAAGGATAATAGGACAAGAGGAAGTGGCCTCAAGTTCCACCAGGGGAGGAGTAGGTTGGAGCTTAGGATGAATTTGTTCATGGAAAGGGTTGCCAAGCATTGCAACAGGCTGCCCAGGGAAGTGGTGGAGTCACCACCCCTGGAGGTATGTAAAAGACACTTAGATGTGGCACTTAAGGACAGGATTTAGTGGTGGACTTGGCAGTGCTGGGTTTACAGTTGGACTCAATGGTCTTAAAGGCGTTTACCAACCTAAATGATTCTATGCTTTCTCTGTTATATGGGGCTTTTTGAGGGCTGGGAGAATGAGGTATTATGTTTTGACAGAAATGGGGGTTTTTGCAGACTTGTGAGCAGCTTGGAACCGCATAGCACTATAAAACTCTCTCCTTTCTTAATTTTTAGGTAGCAATTATGCCTTGAAGATAGGGGAGACTTTTAATCCAGTCTGTCACTACTTAGTGGAAAACATTCAAAGTATTCTTGGGTTCAGCTGAGTCATCTTAAACTGCTTAAAGAAAAAAGAAAACCAGCCCAACAAACTACTCAACAACACTGTAGTCAAACTGCCAAGACTGCCGGTAATTAGCAATGACTGGCAGGTTTTGCTGCAGGTAAAGGGTGCACAGGTCCCAAAGGAGACAAGTGATCTGCTGCTTCCTTCTGATGCATGTAAAAATAGTGCTGGCAGCTGCTACATGGGCTGCTTAACCCTGAACAACTACTTGCTGTAGGCTTGTTTAAAAAGGAGCACTGAGTGGCTCTGTGTCTGCTCTGTTCCCCAGTAGCTGAGCTGAATGCAGTGTTTAACCCATTCACAGTGTATGTCTGACTGAGTGCTGTTACAGGAGGGCATCGCTTGTGATCAGTCGGGTATGATGCAGAGGAACATGCAGGATACAAGCTCAAGGTCAGCGTTAATCTTCAACTCTGGAAGATTTTTCCAGTGTGACGTAGCTGTGGAGCCAGTAGCAGTAAAGGCTCCAAATTCCAAGCCCTCTTGAAGAATACAGGCCTAGTTTTTTTCCTTTTCCTTTCTTCTCCCCTCTATCTTACTTATCTTATTCATATAAACCATACCATGTGCTTTGTGCTGCCGTTACTTCCCTTGAAAACAAGTCCTCATGTAACCTGTCCAAAATCGAATGTAGAAAGATCTGTAAGTAGGCTGGAGGACCAGAAACAGAGGGTTGCAAGAAAGGAAATAAACTCTAAAGCCAGCTTCCTATGTAGCCTGCCCAGGCATGTTACTGTACAGCAGTGACTGCTTTGAACTGCAGCAGATGCAGTGTCTTGCTGTCTATCGTGAAGATGCTAGAGTTCTAAAGCTGCATGTCAAGTGGTTTTGAGTGCTGGCCTACCTGTGCCTCTCATGGTAGTGTTAATGTCATGAGCTGCAACATGTTATAGGCTCCTACTGCTTCTTACACTTGCTAAATAAATTTTAGCACATGTAGCTGTCTCTTCCTGCAACTCTTATTTTAAGTCTTATTTATAGCTGAGCATCAGGAGAGTAAGCAGACAGATTGCTGATGCATAGGTGTTTAAACATGCTACTCTGAAAGCTGTGTCAGTAGCACACACTGAAAGACTGTATTCCATCTTCCTGTGAAAACACATTTTTCCAGACTGACAAACTCAATTTCTTTCATTGACTCAAACTTGGAAGAGAGTATACTTCAGCCTAATATTGGAGTTAGGGGTGGGATGAGATGCCTTTAGGCTTAGTAATAGGGTTCCTCTAGGTCACTGGGTTTAAATGGAGCATTAAGTGCACATCACACATTATTCTACATTGCAGCTGTTTGGCATGGTCAGTTCAGTTCATACAAATAGATTTGTCAGGATGCAGTATGTGTGGGTGCTTGGGCCTTTCATGTTACAGCAAACTATCATGTCAGAATCAAACACCAGCTCTCGTTACTGCATGAGAGAAGTGAATGTTGGGCCCTTTGAAGTCTAATACAAACTGTGCATTAGTGCATTTCAGGCTGAGATGTTAGAAGCATTAGTACTTGAATGTAAGTCTGGGTTTGGTGGGGCTCTTTCTTGGTTATTTTTGGTTGTGGTTTTTATTTGACTTTATCTTTTAAGGATGCTTATAGTGTTCTGATCGTGGTTTTAAGAAGGTATTTGGCAAAGTTAAATGTACATTGAAATATTCAAAGGAAGCTCTTTCTTTGTGATGCTAATGTGAAGGGTTTTGGGATTGTCCTTTGGGAACACAATTCGTAGATTCGATAGTTTTCCCTCAGGCTGCGTGTGATTGTAGGTAAGGAGACAGGAAAGCAGTTATTAAGTCAGTTACGGACAAGCACCAGAAGAATTCTCTGAGCAGAGCTGCTAAAAGGCAGCAGATTCCTGGCTGTGTTCTGCTCCAGCACAAGGGAAGTAACTCCAATGTCAGCACAAGTCCATGCATGGTTTGCCTTGGCTTGCTCACAGGAGTGAGTGGTGGACTGAAACAAGACCTGCAAGGCTTGGCGTGGTCAGCCACTAAAGCTCTTCTGCCTTCCTTGGTTCTACTCTACAGTATCTAATCTGTCTTGCTGTAATGGGCAGAACCCAGGAAACATTCAGAATCGTTGCTTTCACAGTACAATGCCCAAGTACAAATGGAGTTTCGGCAATGTTTTCGTAAGTGTCTTAATTTTAGTAAAATTTCCAGTTTTTACCAGGTTTTACATGGAGTCCTGTGTGCGTAGTGCATATTACACCTTTTCTCTTTTTTTTCTAGCCTGAAGGATTTTTGGCACTTTATTGGTGGTCAGGAGCACACTAAACATTCAAAACAAAGTTAAAATTTACCATAAGGAGTTGAACATTTCAGATGCTGAGCTACTTCCCAGAACCAATTTGAACAGCGTGTACTGAAGACTGTGCACCTTAACTAATTCAAAGTATCTGTCTGTTTAAATTTTCACTTCAAGTTGTGGAGTTAACAAACTGACTTAACAGTTTATTTGCCTTCAAGGGCAAATAACTGTAGCATTGTCATGCATGTTCCATTGTTGCTTCATGTCTTGGGATTTGACTGTGTTGGGTATGATGTTAATTATATGTGGATGTATCCTTCAATATCTTTGCTGCTAATGTGATGATCATGTTTCCTCTGCAGATGTGGAGGTACTGTTGGTGCAATTCTGACATGTCCACTGGAAGTTGTGAAAACACGATTGCAGTCCTCCTCTGTGACTCTCTATGTCTCTGAAGTCCATCTCAACACTGTTAATGGTGCTACCGTCAATCGAGTAACTAGAGTTTCTCCTGGGCCTCTCCACTGTTTGAAGTGAGTGTACCTGTTACGAGGTTTTGGTTACACTGGGGAGGGAGGAGGAAAGAGGTGTGTTGGGCAAATATCTATGAAAGGTTCAGACTCTTACATCTATCGTGATGCTACTGAGATGACTTTCCTTGATTTGCTTTTTAACTGTAATTAAGTTTTGCATTCCATTCTTATGAATGTTCTTCATGCTTGAGTTTGTACTTGGAATTAGCCAAAGCATGTGTACCCTGTACAAATCACAGCTCTAAACTACGTCCCTAAAACTCCCTGGCAGTACTGTTATATTTAAGTGTCAGACTATTTTCACCCTGAAAAAGTGTTAGCATAAGACTTTTTCAAAGTCTTAGTGTCCAAATTGTAGATGTTGCTGAATATGGGGGCAAGAAGCCCTATGAAAATTAACTGAGCTTCTTAATATCTCTCAGCTTTCACTCCTCCACACTCTTCCTGCCTTTCAGTACCTTCTGGTAGATGTGTGGCTACTAAGGGAGAGGCAGATTTTGCCATGATCTGGAATGCTTTGTTTGCGTAGCACCTCATTGAACAGGGACTGCCCTTCCTCTCAACAGTGCTTCTGGTATTCAGTAGCATAAAGGCAAGTTGTGTGGCCACAGTTAAACTGCTTGTACAGGCCACAGGCAGCATTCTCTTCACTCTGGGGAGTCTGAGCTAGCCAGTTATGGGGAGGTACATTCAGTATCTGGGAATTAGGGCAGTTTTCCTTCAGAAAGGACCCGCAGGTGCTTCTTGCATTAGAAAGAATTTGATAAAACTTGGAGCAGCTATCTTCTGTCCCCAGTTAATCAGTGAGAAGTAGTTTGTAAGAGAGTCCCCTTCTGGCAACTGCAGTGTGGAATTCAGGTTTAATTTGGTTAGAGGGATAGGATTTGCTTAAATAGAGGAGGTACCCAGGTGGCTCCTTGTGGAAGTTTTGATTCAGAGCCTTTTCACGTGTGTCTGATTGGCGAACGTGTTGGGAACATGTGGGAGGGAAGGGCTTAGGCTGTGACAGGGAAAAAGAGCTCCATCTGAAACACTTGCCTTACTGGCTTCTCCTGTTGAAAGCTTAGCCTTCCCACTTCTTCCCTGAGTGTTTACTTATGAGTTTATCTTCTGTTTAGAAATGTACCAGAATGAGTAGTAGGATGAACAAATGGTTTTGCTGTTCCCCTTTGCTAGAAGCCTGCTTTGCTTTAGACCTATGCCTGAAATCTAAAATAACTTGGTTTTCCCAGAAAGCAAATTTGGACTGAGGTAGGGGTAGTCCATGATGATTTCTTTGATAGGCCTTGTTTGTCTTGTTTTCTGTTTGCTTTTAAATCTGCTTTTTAAACATTCTTGCTTATCTGTGGTACCAGAGTGTGTAGCTGCTGCTTTTGTTCTTTGCTTAGGTGTGTTTTCTTCCAAGTCAGTATCAAAATACTGAGATGCCAAGTAACTTTCTTGGGTTTCAAGTTCTTCAAATACAGTAAATATATAAAAAATCCAAATGATATGGCAATGGTCTGTGAAAATAAAAGTATGTAGGTGCAGGACATAATTATTCTTGGTTAAGAGATTAGGGCTGGTTAGTGGGGAAGTGGAACTGGATCCATCTGTCAGTCTCATGCTTTTATTGTCACTTGGTATTTTCTGACTTGTAGGTGTCACGGTTTGGTTGTCTCTTCTCATGCCAAATCCAGTGCACTGCTTCAGTGCTCACAATACTTGGGCTAAAAGCAGGGTAGATCAGGCAAATAACATCAAATTTCTGTTAACTGAATGCTGTGGAATTGTTTCTGCATCTTCAGCCTCAACAGAAGTGACTTCAGAGGCATCTCTGTGAGGAAACAAACACTGAACTGATTGATGCAGGTGACTGCATTCTCTGGCAGCAAAGGCAAATTCCCTTGTTAATATATGTGGTGAATATCATATTGTGGATGCATCTCACAACTAACCTTGCTGGGTATAAACCTGAGATCTTTATAATGGAAGTCTGACTAACCTCCCAGTGCAGGCTTCCCCATGTGACATAAGCAGGTCAGCTGAGGCCTTACAGGGCATTTGTGCTGTTCTTCCAACCATGGATTTCCCACTTCCTTCTTTCGGGAAGCTGCAGGTTCTGGGATCTGCTCCTTAATGCAGGAAGTTTGTGTTTTATTTTCAGTGTAGACTCTGGAACTCCTCCAGCTGGTGTCTGTGAATACAAAAGAGTGTCAGGAACTACCAGCATTATAATCCTGTCTGCTAAACCTTTCTTTAACATTCTGATGGATTTAGTGGATTTAAATCGTTCATGGGGATGGGGAAGGCAAGACTTTGTATCTGAAAGAATGCTTTCCACTGACGTGTGATGTGTAACTTAGTGTTAGGAGTCTTGTAGAATCAAATCAATCATGCAAAGCTAAGGTTTCTGTCTTCCTGAGAAGAGTAGAGAATAGCTTGCCCAGCCAGGGCCATCTTTTGCATGGTAAGCATAGAGCTGACATCTTCCTGAGATGCTCTCAGAAGGCATATGACTTGCT
Organism: Psilopsiagon aurifrons; assembly: GCA_025447955.1. Classification (NCBI taxonomy): domain Eukaryota; kingdom Metazoa; phylum Chordata; class Aves; order Psittaciformes; family Psittacidae; genus Psilopsiagon; species Psilopsiagon aurifrons. The sequence continues at coordinate 81 of JAOEHY010000786.1, read as the reverse complement.
GTAACTTAACCTTCTTAAGTTGTTTTCCTCTGCTTCTCTCTTGCTGTTCACCCCAAACCGCCCACCCCAACCCCAAACAGC
>JAOEHY010000784.1:0-21779 GCA_025447955.1 Psilopsiagon aurifrons | reverse complement strand
TTCTTATGTTGAGGACACCAGAACTGCACACAGTGCTCCAAGTGAGGTCTCATGAGAGCAGAGTAGAGGGGCAGGATCATCTCCCTTGACCTGCTGGTCATGCTCCTGTTGATGCAGGCCAGGATATGGTTGGCTTTCTGATGTACGTTTGCTATTCTCCCCTCACAAGCTGTATCTATGCATGTTCAGATACAAAGTTTAATAATATTTTTGTGTCACACATAAAATATTAAGGGCAGTGCTTTCATTTTATTTGATGTTCTGTCGTGCCAGTGACTTCACTGAATCTTATAGGTAGTTCATCAGGCTCTTAAAGTAAACTGTACTGGGGTAAGTGAATACTTTGGTTGGAATTTATGCATTAGCAGCCTAAAGGATGCAAATGTCATAAGGCTTACCTGTACATGTTATTAATGTGGCTTAAAATAATGATATTAAAAAATACCTGGAACTTCTTATTTAGCTGCTGAGCTGCCATTATAGTTTTAGGTTTCATTGTATTATCTGAAAGGATACAAGGTCCTCTGATGATCTGCAAAGCAAGCAAACAGCCCCTCCTAGAGAAGTCTTTCAAGCTGCTGTAGAGCTCATGCTCTGCCTTTAAACTATACAGAGGTACATCACAGATGATGAGACCCATCTCCTTCATTGTTAAAGCCAGCCACCTTGCACAGCACAAACGCTAAGGAGCAGTAACAACTAGAAACTAATAGTAGAGTTCTAGTAGAGTGCTCAAAGTGAGAATAAAACAATTTTAAGGAAATGTAGAGAGCAAACTGGGACAAAAGGAACTAATAATTCACATATTGTATTTGTCATGCTTGACCCAATAAAAACAGAATTACTTGTTTACTTCAAACACTGGGGCAAAAGCTTCAATCCTCATCCTGCGTGAACAAAAATATATAGTTGCAGTGGTAAGGAAATACTCTTTATATAATGAAAGATAGAAGTACAGATATTGAGTGCTACTGCAGTTATGCCATGAAGAGCTATAAACTCTGTATTGTTGGGCAACATCAGGGCATTACTTTATATAGACCTAGACAGTGATTTTTACTTGTAGTAGCATCTGGTGCTGCTCAAAGAGGGAAGGATCAGGATTTGATTTGTTGCAGTCCGGTCTGGCTCTGGGACAGTATGTCCACATCATGTGTTCACCAACAATGAAGTTGGCATCAGTTTTCAGTCCCAAATTTACACCATGGATCTGTAGCTGAAACATGATGTGATGTATATTTCTGTAAAGCAAGCATATATTGCCTTGTCGTGCTAACAGCCCTGTGAATCTGTGTAGAGGATGTTGCTGGAGGACCTTGTGGAAGGCATGCTTTCTTCCTGAGAGATGTTCCTTATGTCCCCATTGGACATGTGGTTTCATTAAATGTCCTCTGTAGATGAACACCAGTCTTGATTAGGAACCCAACCTGAGGTGATGTTTTTTTATTGCAGAGAGGTGAAAAAATGACTGAGGATGAAGTGAATGCCATTACTGAACAAGCTGATTTTAACTGTGGTGGCAAACTTGACTACAACAAGGTAAAATTGTGATAGTTGTTCTTTTTATATTGGCTTGATGTTACTGACAGTATTATCAAACACAATACATACCACCTCCATGTGCTGGTCTGTTGATTACCTTGCCCTAGGCCACCCCCAGCTGCCTGCATGCTGGAACACAGGCTGGTGTATAGCTCTGTTTCACTCACTTTATCTGGCTATTATCCTTGAAAAGGTCACTTGCTGCTAGTGAACTTAATGTGTTCGCCTAATAACCAGCATGAAGCCTAACAGCCTGTGTGAAGTCAAGAGTTAAAGGAATGGCAGAGTAAAGGTGACAACTGACAGCAAACTTAGCTGATCAGTGAGAGTTGATATGTCTCTGGCATTTTATAAGTTCTTGGGGGGGGGACATAATGTACATGTTGAGCATTTTGTTTCCCAGATGCAACATCTCACTGAGGTTTTTTTTTTGACATCAGTGCTAAATGATTAAGTTTTGAACTGAATAAACAGTCCACAGAGGTTTGTACATAAATATAGCTTCATAGGAGAAAAAAAAAAAAAAACCTATTAAGATTCTTAAGAACCTGTAAAGAAATATAAATCACCTCTTGGGTTGAAAGTTGCACTTAATTTCTCTTCAAGATTTGGACCTCCTTGGCTCTGTTTTACTGTGTCACTTGATTGGTCACTGATTCATGAAATGAAATGAGTGTTGTGCTTTAAGAAAAAAGCATTGCATCTATTGACCTGTCCTTTCCTTGCATTTTAATCCCTAAAGAGAAAGAACGTTTCACTTACCAGATTACTTCTCTTTACCCAAAGTTTTGTGACTTGTACATGACAACCAGAGAGCAGTGTTGCAAGACTGCACGAGAGAGACTGAACCTTGATAGTCGATTGAAGCAACAGCAGTTTGGAAATCAAACTGAACCTTCCTCTGAAGAGATCACACTGCCTGTGTCCAAACCATCACCAAGAGTCTCAAGGAAAACTGATCACAAATTGGCAGCCACAAAAGGTATTTGTATTTCTTATTGAGAGTTGTGTTTCTGTTTGAGATCATGCTCTGGGTCAGTGAACGTGTGGGTATTTGTTTAATGTTCTCAGATTAGTGAGGATGTTCTTGACTAATGTTCATTTCTGCTGTGGCAATCTCATGTCTCAGCAGAGTATCGGACCTCCATGTTCACGTGGACTTTGGCTACATCTATGTTCTCAAGCTCTCAAATTGTAAAGGGTGAATTTTGTGACTCTCATGTGACATAGTCCAGAGGGAAGAAAGAAAATGAATGCTCAGATGTTGTAATACAGGCAGGTTATTTATTTCCTTCCCAGGTCAGAGATGAAGCGTTAAACATTCATCAATTAGCAGTCTGTTTGTTTCATTTATTGAGGCCCCTCTTCAAGCACAATCAGTATGAGAGTTTAATGTTCTTCCTATAGTTACAAAGATACCTAAACCTTTCCAAACTGCAAAAAGACCACAGGCTAACAGACTGCAAAGGTACCATGTGTGAAATATTTCATGTAGTGTGTGTCATTTAAGTTGCTCCAATTCTAGGCAACACTGAAGAGGTGTAAAAGGGACAGAACAGTGATGAAGACTGAGTTTATGTGGTTAGCTCAACAACTGTACTAGTAGTGTTGCCCCAAAATAAAGAGCTGGAAAGTAAATCCTCGGAAGTAATTGCATTGGGCAGCTGTGTGTGAATGATGCACTATCTGGCAGGGAAACTTCATTGTCCTGAAAAGAAATAATTTGAAATTAGAAGCAGGTAAAACCTATCCACTTAGGAGAGGTTTACATTAATTCCAAAGTAAATGGAACCACGCAGTAACAGTGTCTCATCCTTCAGGCAGATTTGGTTCCAAGGTTTTGCCGTTTGTATTCCCATTCACCTGGGATGTACATTCAGAGAAGTAAAGATGTTTGACTAATGAATTGTTAAATGCTATATACTAATAAGGGAAGTTGGCTTCTCTGATTGAATTTCTTGTCACCCAGTTTTTCTCTGTGTGCCAATAAATATAAGGCTTTATGGTAAATAGCACTAAAAGCGGGATGAAGTAGCGTAATTGTAACTAAATACCTATGTTTACAGGTGATAGCAGAACTCCTTCAAGACCGTCATCAGCTCAAAGTTGCAAAGCATCGATCTCTACCACTATCAGCATGGCTGCCAGGAGCAACAGAAACACAAAGCTAATTGAGCCAGACACAATGAAGGTATCATGTCAGCCAGTCTTATTGGAATTATGCTGTTTTCCTGTAGGCAGATATGCTACTGCGTTTTAAATAAGAAACCATTTTTCTCCAATTTTCAGCTTATGTTTTATTAATAGTTTGTCAAGGGCAGCTATAAACTACTGAGCAGTTTCCTGATCCATGTTGTTATTAACATTTTTATATACTGTTGGTTTTGCTGACACTTAGTTATTGACAATAATTTTTCAGGTGTGAAGGTTTAATAGAGCAAAGTGTGTGTTTTATAAATGAAACCACTGTTGGATAAAACATTTAATGACTTTTTGAGAAATTTAAAAGTTAATAATTGATTAGGTTGGTGAGAACTTTAAATGCTTAAATAGCCTGAAAGATTGTGTACCATAAACCTTTAGATGAATGGTAATTGGAAATAAATAACAGAGCTGAGAGCATATTCAGTTTGTTGGGCATTACTTTGTAAATATATGCTGTAGCCTGAAAATATTGATTTTTAGTTAGACTAATATGCTCTATCAGGATTTTCTTTTAAATAAATCATTCAATATAAATCCCTGTGGGAGAAAGACAACAAAGTCACTTTGCTAAGTCAATATTTGTAGAGTGTTAATATTGATCTTTTTCCTTTGTTTTCTCTTTCTTGACTGAACCTTTACTAGTTTTCTTTCACCAGAATATAATAGCTGTAGAAATATAAAACATTAACTGGAAACTGCTAGGATACATTAAAAATGTGCACCTTGAGACTCTTGTATAAAGGGGGAAAAATGGTTATGACCACATAGTATAACTGCTGCTAGAAAACTGAACTGATTGTTCTCATGAGTTACATTTTGTTTCAAATAACAACTCTGTATTTGTTATTGAACTCTAAAGTCCTTTATATCTTTCACATTGCTATACACTGACATTTGCTCTATATTAAAATTTCAAACCAGAATCTCAAAGGAATTCTTTGCAGTCTGTTTAGGTATCTGGACCTCCATGCAATTTAACCTGCAATTTCACCTTGTTCAAACATGATATGTAGTATATAAAACCATCACACACTTCCCCAATATTGGATTCCTCTTTCTTTGTACAAGCTGGTAAAACCTGACTGAAAAAAAGCAGCTGCAGATATTGATTATTGTTGATTAGCATCATACAAAGCTGAAATCAGTCAATAAACAGGAAAAGATGTAAGTAGAACTAGTAATGTTTTTAATCCTAACTGTTAAGGCCACAATGCAAACTCAGTGTCAAAATCAATGAATAAATACGCAGTGATTCATTTGTGGAGTGGATCAGACTCTAACACCCCAAAGTTCTTCTTATTTATCTTATATTCAGAAATATTTACCTTTTTTTTTTTTCTTCAGTTTACCTGTCTTTTTGGGACAGTGACAAAATATTGCCATTGTGAAAATGGACCACTGCCAGCTTAGATTTCACAGAATCCTGGAATGGTTTGTGTTGGAAGGGACATTAAAGCTTGTCCAGCTCCAACCCCTGCCACAGCCAGGGACACTTTCCACTAGAGCAGCTTGCTTCAAGCCCTGTTCAACCTGACCTTGAACACTGCAGGGATGGGGCAGCCACAGCTTCTCTGGGCACCCTGTGCCAGCGCCTCAACACCTTCACAGGGAAGAGCTTCTGCCTAAGAACTCATCTCAGTCTCCCCCCTGCAGGTTAAAGCCCCTTGTACTGTCACTACTGACAGAAGAGAGCAGTGGAATGGATTTCTGACAGAGCAAAATAGTGGAAGTCAAAACCTTGTGAAAGTCTAGATTCAGAATCCCTTGAAAACATGAATGTATTCATAGTACATTCTCCATGTGTTTTCTTTTAGTAAGTGGAGTTCAAAATGGGTGTTCAAAGCCATATATGTAAACTTGGGAAGAAAAATCGGTTACAGAAGTGCTGCAGATGTGCATAAGCCACATACTGACCTGTTGGACTTCAAGTGAGTTGAGTCACAGTTCATTAAAAGAAGGCTAGTGGAGATCTTAAATTTCTACCAAGTTTTCTTTGTGTTGGTTTTAGTCAAGATTGGAAGACATGAAAACCAAATCCCAAGCAGTGTGCTGTGGTGTGAAATCTCCTGCCTGCGTTGGGTAGCCATATTATCGCTGCTAAGGAGTCTCACTTTTGCGTTCTGTTAAAGTCAGTGAAAGCCGTGTACATACAGAGGGTAGCAGAAGGAATACCTGAGAAAAGTCTTTTTCCTGAAAGAAGCACTTACATGACCCCACTCCTACCTGTGAAGTAGCCTCATGCAATTGAACTAGCAAGAATTTCTCTTTGTGTACGAACAGGTTTGTATAAGACAAAGTGTTGAAATTCTTTGCTTTAGTCAGAAAAACAGTTCCTCTCACAAACATTGCCTTTTATTTGGAGTTATGCATGACTTTGTGGACAATTCCAATAATAACTAACTGTAATGGCAGTAGAATTCATTATTTGGGCAGTGATCAGCACTGGCAGCAGCTGATAGTGTTTTCATTCTGTCTCTATTTCAGTATATAATATCTTCATGACTGACATTTCTGATGCAACCATTTCCCACTATGATAGCCATTCTTTGACAACTTTTGTTATGTTTTGAAGTGGCATACTAAAATCAAAACAGAAAATCATCTTTTGGCCTCCCAAATTTATATCCCTCTTTGTAATTTCACATGGATAATTTACAGAGTATAGCACCACCTTATGGTCTCTGCAACAAATAACAGTTTAGTATTTGATTCCCAGGGCATTGCCAAACTTTTTCTTTCTGTTTTTCACATCTTAACCTGCACATTGTTCCTTGAGGTATTTTCCTTGCTTGCTTGGATTGTTTGATGTCTCTGTTGTAGCAATGTCTCTCTGAAAGCAAACAGCAAAAGAGGTAATCGTCCATCTGAAAGGACAGCTAGAAAAATAGGTGAGCAGACAGGGCAAAGCTACTCTCCATGGACTATCTTGAAGTGATGATTTGAAGACCACTGCCATAGTGGAAAAGGGGCAATAGGACATGGCTGTTAGTAACTTTTGAACATAAAAATTGTCGCCATATGTTTTTGAATAGTTCTAGCACAGTTGGACTGCTTTTAAAACTTATATTATGCACTTTTATGTCTCAAAAACCAGCCATAGTGCTTCTCTAGCAGACTTTCTGATCTTTTGGAAATGCTTAGTTTTTAAGCAGTTTTGGAAGGTATTAAGGTACTAAATGAGCTGACAACCAGTTTCCTCAGCTGTGTCAGGCTTTAAGGAAAAATCTCAATGTACTGCATATTTGGAAGCAGAAAATGAAGCGAGAGATAGTATTAGATTCTGCAGTCTGTCTATGCTAACACCAGGGGGTGAGTTTTCTCAAAGTACATCTCTCTTTGTTCCGATTGATTTATAAAAGTTCTTCTAGCAGAAAAGACTATAATGAAGATGAATATGGCAATGTTTGAATGAGAAATGTTTAGTATAAAGGAGTTGATCCTGTTGCCATAAAAGTCAGTGGCAAAACTGGCACAAGACTGGAAGCTTTTAAATCCAGGAGTCTCTGAGTAATTTGGTTTCTTAAGATATCTAGAGTTCTGAGTGGAGAAATCCAAATTCGGGGTCAGAGCTGCATGCATTCCAAACGTTACTCAGCATCCCGAGTGGATGTACGCTAGTAAAGTCCAATTCTTACCTGACACCTTTAGGTCACTGACTGCAAAATACCATCAAGTGAGTGTGAGTGTGTTATAAGGTGAAGTGGCTCTTTAAGAGGAGAAATGAAATGTAGCACTCTGGTAAGACTGATCATCAGTGGAGTTAGTCATTAGCCTTATAACTGGGAGTTACATGCAGAGCTTCTCCAATTCTTACCATCTCTCTTCTCAAATCAGTGTTAGCTTACTTGTGGCACTGAACACTGAGCATAGGTACAGCCACCTGCACAAAGCTCTCTGCTAAAGTTACACTGAGAGATTCCTTCTTCTAGGCTCCACTCAGAAACATTATCTTCCATAGCTAGGAAAGTGACTAGAAATCATGTGCTTAATCCAGAGCAGAGAAGGCAAACCAAGAATGTCTTCCATTCCTCAAAATGTATGGTATGTCTGTAGAGACTTTAGTTTTAATTTGCTAATGAAATATCAGTGAAATGATATTTGAAATTGAAAATTGGGACCTGCTGTTAAAAAAAATCAGACTGAAGCGTGTGGCTGTTACAGATTCTCAGCACACTCATGGGTTCTCTAAAAACCAGGTTATTCACAAACAGCGCTTTTCAGTTTGTCTTTCCAATAGCTTTGACAGCAATCAGGCAGAATCAGTTAATTTGACCAGTACCTGTGTTTGTGATATGTCTGAGTAAGTAACTCCTCATTGTTCAGCTCATCAGTTATGTGCTTTGCTTGATTGGCCTGATGGAACTAGTGTAGCAAAATGCCAGTAAATCACACAGTTCAGAGAATTTCATGAATTCAGTTTGATTCCTTGTGGCAATTCAAATTTCATTTCAACTCTTCGAGCATTGGGGTGATCTGTATGTTTGTCAAGCATTTTCACAAGTGGAGCAATGTTACTGCTTTGCAAAATGGACTACAAAAAGGACTATTTGAGTAAATATATATTTTAAGTAGAAGATCAGTGCTGTATTTGGGGTTTATTTTATGTAGGATTTTTTAAGTCATCAAATTAATATTTCAGAGAGAAAACTTTATCTTGATCAATGATGAAGGCAACATCTGATGTTTGCTTCGTTTCCAGGAGTGGCACTGTGCACAGTCCAAAGGATGCTTCTACTTAGAAGAAGATGGTGAAATCATTAGTCACAAGTACAGGTTGCATGTACCTCAAAGGTCTGCAGTGTGTATCACCATCAAGCCTTTAAACATTCATCAGGAAGAAGGTAAGTGTCTGTGTAACCAAAGGAGTACTTACTTACAATTTGTAAACAAATATACTACTTTTGCACATTATTGTCCTGTGCATAGAAATCTCTTTGTGTTTTGTTGTGAAAAGGAAGGCATTATACTGGGATGTAAGGAAAAGATTCATGACAGCAGAGCAATTACCTTTTTGTGAGAAATCAAAAACATCTTCAACTTTTTAACAAGAGTTGTGTGGTATGCAGCCACTTTTTGGTGTTCTTGACTCCTAACTCTAGAACTAAGCCTCTGCATTCATTGTTTTGCTGTGGTCTGATCAACTTCAAGACCACTCAGTAGCTCACTGATTGATTGCTATCAGAAGCTGAGCAGCTACAAGAAATCAGAGATTCAAATGGCATCGATTCAACATATGCATGACCAAGCCTCCATTCCAATCCAGCCCAAGCCAAATGAATCAGACATGATCAAAGGTTTTAATATTAGAACTATTAATAGTAATTATTATCTGTAAGACAGTCAGAAGATTTGGAACAATTTATCTGAGCAGCCTAAATAGGAGAGAAATCCAGATAGCATGTAATGGCTTCTTCTTTTCCATCTTACATTGACAGGGATCAATAGTATAAATACCTTGGAAATATCTACCTTGGAGTTCAAAGAAAAAGGATTTTGTGTTGTTATTAAGCATTTGTGTTGGCAATATTTTTCTTTTCAGGAATATCTTGTCACTGGTTGTCAGTGGATACAGCTTTGTATATTCTGAAGGAAAATGAAACCCAGGAAAATCTGCAGCTTGTGAACTTTACTGAACAACAAAACCAAGAGGTTAGATAGTTTTGTTGTATTCCTGTTTTACTTGTTATATCTCTAGTGTATGTGTTAATAGTATATGGGTGAGTTCTCACATGTTTTGAAGGGTTTCAAACTGTACCTAATCAGACTAGAGGAGAGAAGGACCACTTGTTCTATGTATGTTCCTTTCCAAAACTGACAGCACTTGTGTAAGGCAAGATGTAACACTATCTTAGTTTTGCCCTTTGGATAGGCTGAATTGCAAGCCACATGTTCAGAAGTTTAGTGAAATTCTTCTGAGGTCCATATTACCGTGTGTTGGCAAGTGTTGAGTTGCTGGTTATCTGTATAGATACTCTGTGGAAAGTCTCTGTACTTCCACATACAGATTGATTGATGATATCTGTATATAGCTGTATAGATACCCTATGGAAACTCACTTGTATTCCTGCACCTTCAAAACCAAAATTTCAAAGGTATAATTTGTTAGAATTCCCTTTAATTTTCTTTCTCCTTGCCTTATGTATGATTTTGAGCTTCACAGTGCACAGAATATCCTTATCCTGTGGCAGAAATAAGGAAGGAGAAATGGCAGCATTAACTTCCTTCCCCTTTCCAAGGCACAGGGAATTCAGCTTGTTCTTAAATGCTAAGTCACCTGTGACTTTTTACATAGGAAGCTTTGTTTTTGTTGCTAGTTTGAACTAACCTGAATAATCAGAGAGGAAATAAAGATCTCAGTGGTTTTTGTCAGCCTGCTTCTGTTTCAAGGTTTAACAATTAAGAGAGTGTTAACAAATCTGAAAAATGGTAGCACTGTTAGTAGACATTTCTAGTAATGCCTCTTCTCCCCTCCTTTCTGGTCATGTATGTTTTTGTAGATTTTATTATAACAGAGAGATTTGCCAGGTTTTGTGTCTTTAAAATGCTATTTTGCTGCAGACATTTAAGTGAAGAACCTAGCATTGCCAGCGCTTTCGAGTCATTAATCATGTTAGTATGAATATTACTAGTAATAAAGGAAGGTATCATGTGAGAAGTAACTTACAAACTTGTCTGTCTTCCTTGAAGAACAGATGGCTGGCTGGAAAGGGGAGCTTGGATCAGGTGTTTACTGGCTGCTTCCATTCACAACTGGCTGTAGGCTGAAGAAGGTAAAATCACAAATTACTGAAGAAGCAGAGCTGGTGTATAGAGATGAAGATGGAGAACTGGCTCTGACCCCAGAGTTCCGGTGAGTTGTATTCCCAAATAGGCATGGTATCCATTGTAAAAGTGTGTGCTCTAAGTAACATCTCACTTTTTAAAGCTGTATGTTACTAAAGTAGAATCTTAGAATGGTTTGGAAGGGGCCTTTGAGCTCATTCAGTTCCACCCCTGCCACAGGCAGGGACACCTTCCACTAGACCAGGTTGCTCCAAGCCCCATGCAACCCCAGCTTAAATACTGCCAGGGATGGGGCAGCCACTAAATACTGTTTGTGCAGAATATTCTCAAATAGATTGACTAGGTATCAACAATATGAAGAACCAGTAAAGGAAACAGAAGTACTCAGAAATAGTTCTGCCTTTTTAACCTGTTAGAGCTGCTTTAATGGATATATTTGAAACAATTGATTTGGATGGAAATGGCCTGCTGTGTTTGGAGGAATACAATTTCTTCGAGCTGAGGACTAGTGGTGAGAAGTGTGATGAGGAAGCATGGGCTGTATGTAAGGGTAAGTTTTTTGCTGTGCTTGATACAAATAATTAGGGCTATAATCTACTTGCAAGTGGTTGTTAGTAGCATGCTACTATGTGTGTAGTGTGGAACTGTGAGTATTTTTTAGCCTATACCAAGAACACATATAGATACTGTTCTCTTCCCTCTTTGGTTGTCTTTTTTCTGCTTCCCCGTCTCCTGACCTTTGTTTTGCTTCATTCTGGTTTCTGTGCCGCTTTCTACTGATAAAACTCTTCCCATTGCTAAATGCAGAGTTTTGTAGGTGAAAGATTTTGTAGCTGTAAGATTTTGTAGCTGTGAAAAATGGCAGGTTTTCTTATCATAAAGTCCTAGACTGGTTTGGGTTGGAAGGGACCTTAAAGCTCCTCCAGTTCCAAGCCCCTGCCAGGGGCAGGGACACCTTCCACTATAACGGGTTGTTCCAAGCCCCATCCAACCTGGCCTTGAACATTGCCAGGAATGGGGCATGGATCCTGCATCATCTGGTAAATTAAACTGTAACAGGTAATTGTTTCATCAGTCTCCATTCTTCAGATTAAGCTGATGCTACTTTCAGATCTAAGAAAGCATTGAGGTGATATTCACTTAGTGTGTATATGATGCTTTAAAAATGGCATCTAGAGCTTATGATGATTGTTCAGAAAATTAGACATCAGAAAATACCTATTGCAACTATATATTTTCTAAAGATGTAAGCAGGTTTTCAATGAAAACCTGCCTTTTGAAGGTTCAGACATGGTGTGTCAGTTTGTCCAGACTGAGACTTCCATGAGTGAGATGAGAAAGCTGATTGGCAGTTAAGACTCTTTCAGCGTTGTTTTCCATCTGGAAATATAGTTCCTCAGCGTTACTGGATTGCCAGCTTGCAGGAGCAGTGTGGGGCTACAAATGTCAGTTTTGAAGAAAAAAAGGAGTTCTGTGACATTGCTTTAAGCTTGCAAAGGCCTTGAGAATGCGAATATTTGCCTTGTAACAGAACCACCAGTGGAGGTAGGCTGCTCTAATAATGCAATGCATGAAAGCATTGGGTTCAAAGCATGGGCAGTTCAACTGCAGTGAGCGAACAGCTGGAAATTTAGAAGCCATTGTATGAAAATTAAAGTTTCTGTAGGAAATGGAGTTCTTCTGCAACTCATACCTGACATGTCAGTGAGGCATATCATTGTGTATCAGCTCAGTTCATGTTTGATGGAATCCCATTGTAAGCTATGCTATGTTACAAAATTCTTCAGATTTGGCAAGTCCTGCTAATTATTTCTCCCCAGAGATATTGGATGGAAAGCTCGTACAAACATACTGTGCTATAACTGAGTTTCTCCTCTGTTTCATCCCTGTACATGCTTTTCCGTGCTTGATGACTTTGTTGGTATTACATCTCTGTGCACCAGTCCCAGCATGAGTAGGAGGGGGGTGTATGAAATGTATAGGAGAGGAAAAAGAGAATATGGTGAATCTTTTACCAGGTCATTAATCAGTGGAAGGGTTCAGATGACTATCATAAATCTTGACACCAAAGTTCAAGCCATTTATTATAGCATCTGTACCCTGAGATAGATTTATGAAATTAGTAATCCCTTTTTAATAATATCTAGTGAAGATTTAGCATTGTTATGAAGATGGAAAAACCATTTTTAAAAGTCTCTGACACAAGAACCTTTCAGTTATGTGTTTGCTGACATTAGAGTGCTCGATCTATGATATCCTCTGTAGAGAAGGGTGTTAGGATTACTGGCATTTTATTGCTTTTTGGGAACTAAGTAAATCATTTCTGTATCAAGGACCTTAAGCACTAAGGGTGCTGGCTCCAGCAGACTTTCATTTCCTATTCCTAATATATCCCATTCTCCAAATCTCAACCATAACAAATACTGCTAGCAAAAAGAAAACCAAAACCCGGTATCAACTCTTTGTGTTTTGAAATCTTACCCTCTTTTGGGTTATACAGGGGGCAGCTGTTTCTAGTCCTTATCTAAAATCCACAGGGAAGCTCTGGAAAGAGCTGATCAAGGATACTGTTTCCCAAATAATATTGGAGACTCTGAGGCTGCAGAATGTCTCAGTCTTTTAAACCTTGCTAACATTAAGTTCAAATTTGGTTTTGGAAGGATAAAGGGTGTTTGTAGAGAGAACAGATATTTAAGTGCTACCTTATGTTTCTTTTTAAACAGAGAATTTTGATATGAGGAGGAATGAGCTAACAAGACAAGGATTTATGGATTTGAATCTCATGGAAGCCAACGACCGTGAAGGGGATCCTAGTGACCTTTGGGTCACTTTATTGTCTCTGGGCTACAATAAAGCATTAGAAATGACAGAGGTATGACAGCCATATAGCAGCAATAACTGCTTCACTTATAGCTTGGTGCACATGCTTAACTGCAGGAGTGTTTCTCTCTGTCGTAAATTGATTTCAGTAGGTCCGTGATCCAATCCAAACACTGATAATACAGGGTTTACATTATGACTTTCAGTCATTATCATATCCTATTCCTTAAGATATTCTTAAAAGAAGAATTTTGCCTTTTGCTTTAGAGAAAGCTGGTATTTTCTGGGGTTATAGAGGCAGGAATCTTGGGTTGTACCCATTGAAAGAATTCAGGCACCTTGCAGGTGGGAAGTGATAAGGAGACAGTGATGGTGAACTGTGACCTCTCAACAAACCCTCATAATGTAGTGCTTGCTGTGCTTATGAAAGTCACTTTCCTGGCCCAAGCTGCAATAGAATTGTGCTGGTATTAATAGCTCTGACTTAGGAAGGAGGGTCTCTTTAATGAAGAGAAACAAAATATGGAAAAAAACCCCAAACCATTAAATATGCAGACAATTTAACATTTTTAAGATCATTCCCAAGAAAATAGGATTTTTAAAAATCAGTGTCTGATTGTATTATTTCTTTAACTTTTGTTAAACTAAAACAGGTCTGCGTAACCACTGTATCGAATACATACCTGTGAAGCAAACACATGCAGACCCAAAAATACTCAGTACGGGTGAGAGACATCAGTTGTCTCAGTGAAAATCCTGGGATCACTGTGACTGACCTCTTAATGCTGAGCACTTTCCCCCTTTCCTGCGAGTATGGTTGGGCCGGACTACATAAGTGTCTTTCTGCATTTTGGACGTAAGAGGGAGCTCTCTTCTAAGAAAGAAGATTTTTGGGGGGTTTCTATCAAGTTAGGAATTTCAAAAAGGTCTTTTGTGCCTTCCACTTGCTGGGGTTCCTGGCTTGTAGCCTTTGGCACAGAGGACAACGTAGCTGTCTGAATGCTTTAGTCATCCATCTAATAAATGTACCTCCACTTAACTTGTGCTGTGTCTTAACCCTTGAATTTCTTGATTTCAGATGACTTAAGAAATCGGTATTTCAGGAGCACTGAACCACTAACAAATTAAGGACAGAACCTGAGAAATCCTTATGGATTCCAACATCCATTTTAAAAACTTGAGATGCTAGTAGTGAGAGTATGTGAACTCCTGTCTGTTACTCGTACTGATCTTAGCCAAGTGAGTGTAACAGCAGAGTGCTTAATGCAGCACTGTAGATATTGTAACTGTATGAAGTGGCACAAATAGCAAGAGTGTAACAGATGAAGGAGACAGGTTTATTTTAGACCCTGAAATACATTGATACTTCATCTTAATTCCTGTACATTTTGCTATCCAAGGAAGGATTTGCTATGTTGGAGCACCAAACTGCATGTAGAGTGTATGTAAAGCATTAATTTGTCCTGAGCTTTCATTTGGTTTAGAAGATGGTCACAGCTCTTGGGTTTTGAATATTTAATATTTGGAGACATATTTGTATTTGGGTATTTCTACTTCAGAGCATCAATGAAAATATTTAGGAGCTGCAGATGAAAATCTGAGGGGAAAACCTGCAGATTAAAGTGACGATAAACCTCCTTTTCTCCATTGCAGGCATGTCCCTTTGTCATTGACATCTATGCAGAAAAGTGCAAACCCAGAATTAAAGCCATGTGTCTAGAGGCAGGGAGCTCACAACTCAACAGGGCTGTCTGCAAGTCTGTTGTTAGGAAAGGAGAGGCCAAAGTACTGGATGGCTGTGAAAATGTCATCATCTATACCTACAGCATGGGTGGGAGAATCACATCTGTTATTGAGAATAAGGTATGGCATGAGACTTCTGTAAGGTACTTTGGGTTAATGTCTGTTGTTATTTTCCTCTTTCCTCCTTGCTTCGGTTTTGAGAATTACATTTTCTAATATTTCTGTTACAAAGTTTCTGTATCTAGTTAACAAAACTAGAAAAAAGAAGATTCAAAGCTGATTTTGACATGAGACTCAGGCTCTAAAAGAGTCTGGATCAGCGCTCTTGAATGCACAGCTTGTTATAATGATGCAGGCACTTTTAAGTATCATACAGGATATGAATATTTGTATTCACATTCCAGTTTTTCAATATGTTAATAATTATTGGAAACATAATATGTTCATAATACCAGAAAACAAATACTGGGAGCAGGAAGCACAATTATAGAAAGACCAAAGACTACAGCGTTTACCCTATTTAATATTTACAGTGTGCATAAGACAGGAAAAGAGCACTGATCTGCATTGATTGCAGTTTAGAAGCATATTATGGGTGACTTGTTAACTGGCCAGTCTTACAGGTCTGCTTTATTACTAACCCAAGCTAAGAACTGTAAATTCAAGCAGAAGTGCTTGGTGAGAAACAGAGGTTTAAGACCTTTCTGCATAGGTCATAATGAATGTGCTGTTCATTCTCAGTTTCATTTATATCAGGAACTGTGAGTAAATAAATACAGTGCAGTAAGATGTTAAACTTAAGATGCTTTAGATCCTAAAAGATCACAGCAAGAAGTATATTTTTAAATGGACAAACATGCAAAAGGGGGTGGGTTTGTGGACTAATATTAGTCCACTGAATGCTGAGTCTCCTTGGAACTATCGGTTTAGATCTGCACTTCGCCCTTTAGGGTGACTATCCTCAAACATATAAATAACTCCAGAACATGTCAGAGAAGGAGATGAGGTCTGTACTGAGGCAGCTGGGTGCTGTCTAATAAAAATCACTGACCCACTGCCATGTGTACCATTTTTGTTTCATTTGTGGATGACACCACATGGAGCTGGAGGGTGGGAAGCTCTGCAGAGGGATCTAGACAGGCTGGATTGATGGGCCGAGGCCAGTTGTTTGAGGTTCAGCAAGGCTTAGTGTTGGGTCCAGCACTTGGGTCACCATAACCTCATGCAATGCTACAGGCTTGGAGGAAGAGTGGCTAGAAAGCTGCTCAGCAGAAAAGGATATGAGGATGTTGGTCAGTGGTGGCTGAACATGAGCAGCTTGTGCCCAGACAGCCAAGAAGGCCAAAGGCATCCTGGCCTGTATCAAGAGTAGTGTGGCAGCAGGGCCAGGGCAGTGATCATCCCCCTGTGCTTGGCTGCACCTTCAATCCCATGTTCAGTTCTGGGCCCCTCACTACAAGAGAGACATTGAGGTGCTAGAGTGGGGCCAGAGCTGGTGCAGGGCCTGGAGCACAAGTGTGATGAGGAACGGCTGAGGGACCTGGGGGAGGTTTAGTCTGGAGAAGAGAAGGCTCAGAGGAGACCTTATTGCTCCCCACAACTGCCTGACAGGAGGATGGAGCCAGGAGCAGGCTGATCATTGCTGTCAAGGAACAAGTGACAGGACAAGAGGAAACAGCCTCAAGCTGCACCAGGGGAGGTTTAGACTGGAGGTTAGGGAAAAATGTTTCCCCAAAAGTGTTGTCAAGCACTGGAACAGGCTGGCTAGGGAGTCACCATTCCTGGAGGCATTGAAGAGATGTGTAGATGTAGCACTCAGGGACATGGTTTAGTGGTGGTCTTGGTAGTGCTGAGTTAATAGTTGGACTTGATGATCTTAAAGGTCTCTTCCAGTATAAATTATTCCATGATTCTGTTCTGTGAAAGAAAGGAAATTTTATGCATCTGTCTTCTAAGCTTCCCACAGTGCAGGCAGCCTGATTGTATCTTCAGTTATTGTGCTGCGGATTTCAATGGAAATAATTGCTTCTTTGTTATTTCTGTAGCTAAATTAAGGAAATATTCCAGTTCCTCAGGGATTCTGTTTCAGTCTTGCATACCTATTGAATCAGTGGGCAGAGTAAGGTGTCTGTCTTCTTGAGAGTGTAGGGTGTAGCCTGGGTGTGAGCTGGGGAGATGAAAAGACTTTGCGCACAAAGCCTCCTCAGGGAGTGAGCAGTACCCAATCTATTGTCTGTGCCCATTTGTGTGCCAAAAAAAATAGTCTTGTCATCCAAAGCACAAACTTACTACAATAGACCCTCTGTGCTAGGTGAATCTTTGTGACCTTGTTCCGTTACAGGAGGTTACTTAGGGCCTGGCTAATTCTTTTGTTCACATGTAGAAAGGAGGACTTCACTGAGGTGATGCCAGAGCAGATGGATCAAAGTCAGAAAGCAGCTTAGATTGTGTTTACATATCTGCGACAATACCATATTTCAAAAAACAACTATTCCACTCTGCTGGCCAGAAGCCCTTTGTACTGTGAGCACCAGAGAGCTTTTTTAGTCAGTCCTTACCAGTCTAATAGTAGCTTCTTTGCTGTGTAAGGCTGATTGTGTGGTGTAACTGTGTTTCTTTTCCACTTCTCAGTGCAGAGAGAGTGCTGGGTAGCATTGCCTAAGAATCAGATGCTTCCCAGTGTCTTTATCAAACTGAAATTTATCTAGAGACACGTGAATAGCAGGGAATACAGCATGTCCTTGGGTCTTATGTCTGCGTAGTGCATGGGATAAACTGATGGCTGATGAGTTTTCCATTGCCCAGCCTTTCAGTTTTATAGCTTGGATCCTTCTCAGAAGTATTTGCACAGCAAGAACGTCTATTCTTTAAGTGATTGTAATTATATTGGGATGTGTCACCTCTTGATGAATGTCTCTTGCAAGCACCTTTGATCTGTAGCAGGGAAGAAATAGTCAATCCTGGTCACTTACTATGAAAGGAAACCAAATATGAAGTTTGTGAAGGAAACATATGAAAGGAAACTAAGTATGAAGGATGCTTCTACTGCTTACACTGGGCATTTAACTTCACTTGGGAGGAGCTCAGTCTCCATAGAATCCTACATAAGTGGAGAGAATTTAAGACCATGTAGTATAAGTTCTGAAGAAAGTGGCCTTTTGCTGGAAGGGTAGGATTTTGGAAAGTCAAAATGGCTGTACAATGACAGGTAAAGCTTCTTCTAGGTCTGCATCCTGCCTTCATAAATGCCCTGTAGGCAATGTTGCAAGTACAGACATTGGGCAAGCATCCAGTGGTGCTTCTCCAGACGCTGTCCTAGCCTCTAGTTTTCAGTTCACAGACTACTTGAGCCAGAAACTTAAAATCCCTGTCCTTTAAAATCTTAAAATCCCTATCCTTAAAATCCCTTAATATATTTTTTCCCAACATGACTTCCTCCAGTTGCCTTTCAGAACTATGTAAACCGTTAGTATCAGTAATGTTCTGTGGCAAAGAGTTTTCTTACTCCGTAGTGTTCTCAAGTTGTATATTCACAAGTGCTTAAGTTGTATCAATGAGTCTTGACTTTGGCAATGAATCTGGGCTCTGGGTATGCCAAAGTACATTTTGAAATTGTTACTCTTCGAAGAGAGTAGTTGTCAGCATTCTTAAAGCATTTCTGTCCCCAAATAACAAAGCTGGACCAAGTCAGAGAGATATGTAGTTGTTACATAAAGAACAGCCACTTAACCATTGAGACTAATGGGTTCCCTGTTTTTTCACTTGCAGTCTGAAAACAAAGTGATTATTCATATCAACAATGAGCAGAGCAAGAACTGCCTAAGTAATAGGGGACTTACTGTTTTTGCTGTAGAAGTGGCACCAAAATCCACGATGGTAAGATTTGTATTGTTCAGCCAACTTGAAATCAAAGCAGAAAACAAAATCACATGACATCCTTACAGTTTCCTTCTGCAGGTCTTTTACCATGATAGGGAGAATGTGGATAGTGGCATCTTCATCACCAGCTCAGATCAGATATGTCAGAGCTGAACTGTACTTGATGTAACCATGTTTTCCTGTGCAGATTGCTATATAAGTCCATAGCTATTTGGTTTTTCATATGTTTGCCTGTTCCAGTTGTCCATCGAATACATGTACCCTTTACTAATGTTTTTAACGTTCTTGCATTTTTAATACTTTTTCTAAGGCTGAATTTGCTTTACTTTGCAAATTTTAACCAGGTATTTTGATGTCTATGAGATATAGACCTAGCATGCACTACTCAGAAGCAAAAATGTATGTGTTGCAGGCCTTTTGCACAGTGTGGTTTGCAGGCTTGACTTACAGGTCGTGTGTAGCCATGCAGCAGTCTGATCTGCTGATCCCTGTTCCAGAGCTAGGCAGGCTTTAGTGAAAACCTACACGTGGATTCTAAGGGATAGAATGAGATTGAAAATGCATTAAATCATATTTTTCTTCATGAATGAAAGAAGAAAATCCAGTTTTTATTATTCTTAAAGTATGGTCTCTTTCTTTAAAAGCAGAGGCATCAAAACCATTTCATATCACTGCTTCCCAGTGTAGATGCATTCAAAGCTGTTCTGAGCAGGTACAGTCCCATGACAGAGGCAGGGTTGGGGCCTGTTCTAATATTGCTACTGGCACTTCAGATATCTGTAGGCTGATCCTATAAAGTGTTATAGTTATTTAAATTTCAGTTTCATTCAGTCTAAGCTGTAGGCTTAGTGCCCCTTATGGATGTTTTGCTGTCATACAATTAAATCCAATATTAAGTTTTGAATACCAACTGTGACAGAAGTCAGTGTTCATGATTTAAATCTTTGTGACAGAACTGAAACAGTTAATTTTGCTTACTAGCACTTTAGTTAATGTGCAGTTCTCCAATAAACAACTATTTCACCTCTATTTTCTGTCTTTCATGCAGGTTTCTCAGCATGTGATGCCACTGAACGAGCAGGAAGAATGGCTTTACAATTGTGTTCATTCCCTCGTACGTTAAACATTCCAGTTAGAGTGGCTTCTTGGTAGCATTCGGACTAAGCCAGCAGGTTGTTTTGGCAGCTTTTATACAATTTATAGTCTTGTCCTCCTCAAAAAGCTGTCATTTATACTTTGTTGCATTTGATTTGTTAAAGCCAATGTATCATCTAAGTACTTATTTCTGCTATCACATTTCTGCTAATGGCTTTAAGAAATGTGTATAGCGATAGTTTGGTAACTGTAAGTATGTAAAATGGATGGAGTAACTGTAAGTACGTAAAATCCTTTGACAGAATAGTATTTATGAGGTACAGTCTAATGAAATAAATTGGCATTAAAATATTAAGACACAGTAAAAATTAGTGCTGCTCAGTAATACAGCTGACAGTTTTAATATAACTGTGTTTTATAAAGGCTAAATTCCCTAAACATGCCTTTGTTTTCATAGAATCATAGAATAGTTTGGGTTGGAAAGGACCTTAAGCTCATCCAGTTCCAAGCCCCCTACCATGGACAGGGGCACCTCCCACTAAACCATGCCACCCAAGGCTCTGTCCAACACGGCCTTAAACACCACCAGGGATGGAGCATTCACAACTTCCCTGGGCAACCCATTCCAGTGCCTCACCACCCTTACAGTAAAGAATTTCTTCCTCATCCAATCTAAATTTCCCCTGTTGAAGTTTGAACCCACTACCCCTTGTCCTGTCACTACAGTCCCTAATGAAGAGTCCCTCCCCAGCATCCCTATAGCCCCCTTCAGATTTTCTATAACATAATATAATAACATAGTTCCATCACATGCTGGAACTGAAGAAAAGCTTTGTTTAATGGGTCTGATGGATTCCTAATTAAATACTCTTGTTTTGATGCAAGAGGTATGGAGAGGTGAGGTTCATCGTGGTGTATGGCCACCTGATAAAGGGTTTAGTTTTGTATTTAATTTTCTTTTGTTATTTGATGATAACACTGAACTTACACTTGTTCTGAGTAATCACTGCCTGATTTTATACTCTTATATAAAATCAAGTCTGCCTTTTCATATGTAATAAGGAAATAACATTATTTGAGGAAAATGAAGTTTTGTCTTGGGCTCTTGACTTTTAACAGCAATTTACTATTTCCAGGGTAGCTGAAATAAGGACACTGAAGTCCCCTCAAGTCTAGGCTGCAATAGCAATGCAAAACAGCTCTGAGGTACTAAAAATACTCAACTTTTATGTTTTTCTGATTCCTCTAAATATCTGTTAATGTGGAAAAAAGTAACGACCCTGGCCAGTGGATGCTTAAAAAGTGTCTGAGTTTAAAATAGACGTTAAATGTACGTGACCTCATCTGCAAGGGCAGCAAGTAGTCTGGTAAAGCTATATTTATCCGCCAGCAACTCCTGCACTCTGCTCTTCCTCCTCTGTAATTGTACACTGGGTGAGTAAATGTCAGTTACTAAATGAGAGCCGGGCTGCGAGGCTGGCTGTGATTTACACGCTCTGCAATTGGTGTTCTGGCAGTTTTGCTGGGATCTTTAGTGCTCAGGGCTTATTTTTCTTAGCAAATACAGCAGGTAGTATTTTCACTTTCAGAATTGCCTTCAAGAATCCCAGACTGGTTTGGGTTGGAAGGAACTGAAAAGCTCCTCCAGTTCCAACCCCTGCCATGGGCAGGGACACCTTCCATAGAGCAGTTGCTCCAAGCCCCTGTGTCCA